>CAKAJA020000127.1:0-70112 GCA_916610235.2 Lasioglossum morio | reverse complement strand
GTTATACGTTATACGTTATACGTTATACGCAGTACGTTATTCGATATACGTTATACGCTGTACGTTAAACGTTATACGTTACACGTTCTGCGTTATACGTTATACGGAATACGTTATACGCTGTACGTGATACGTTATACGTTACACGTTATACGTTATACGTTATACGCAGTACGTTATTCGATATACGTTATACGCTGTACGTTAAACGTTATACGTTATACGTTATACTTTATACGTTATACGTTATACGTTATACGTTATACGTTATACGTTATACGTTATACGTTATACGTTATACTTTATACGTTATACGTTATACGTTATACGTTATACGTTATACGTTATACGTTATACGTTATACGTTATACGTTATACGTTATACGTTATACGTTATACGTTATACGTTATACGTTATACGTTATACGTTATACGTTATACGTTATACGTTATACGTTATACGTTATACGTTATACGTTATACGTTATACGTTATACGTTATACGTTATACGTTATACGTTATACGTTATACGTTATACGTTATACGTTATACGTTATACGTTATACGTTATACGTTATACGTTATACGTTATACGTTATACGTTATACGTTATACGTTATACGTTATACGTTATACGTTATACGTTATACGTTATACGTTATACGTTATACGTTATACGTTATACGTTATACGTTATACGTTATACGTTATACGTTATACGTTATACGTTATACGTTATACGTTATACGTTATACGTTATACGTTATACGTTATACGTTATACGTTATACGTTATACGTTATACGTTATACGTTATACGTTATACGTTATACGTTATACGTTATACGTTATACGTTATACGTTATACGTTATACGTTATACGTTATACGTTATACGTTATACGTTATACGTTATACGTTATACGTTATACGTTATACGTTATACGTTATACGTTATACGTTATACGTTATACGTTATACGTTATACGTTATACGTTATACGTTATACGTTATACGTTATACGTTATACGTTATACGTTATACGTTATACGTTATACGTTATACGTTATACGTTATACGTTATACGTTATACGTTATACGTTATACGTTATACGTTATACGTTATACGTTATACGTTATACGTTATACGTTATACGTTATACGTTATACGTTATACGTTATACGTTATACGTTATACGTTATACGTTATACGTTATACGTTATACGTTATACGTTATACGTTATACGTTATACGTTATACGTTATACGTTATACGTTATACGTTATACGTTATACGTTATACGTTATACGTTATACGTTATACGTTATACGTTATACGTTATACGTTATACGTTATACGTTATACGTTATACGTTATACGTTATACGTTATACGTTATACGTTATACGTTATACGTTATACGTTATACGTTATACGTTATACGTTATACGTTATACGTTATACGTTATACGTTATACGTTATACGTTATACGTTATACGTTATACGTTATACGTTATACGTTATACGTTATACGTTATACGTTATACGTTATACGTTATACGTTATACGTTATACGTTATACGTTATACGTTATACGTTATACGTTATACGTTATACGTTATACGTTATACGTTATACGTTATACGTTATACGTTATACGTTATACGTTATACGTTATACGTTATACGTTATACGTTATACGTTATACGTTATACGTTATACGTTATACGTTATACGTTATACGTTATACGTTATACGTTATACGTTATACGTTATACGTTATACGTTAAACGTTATACGTTATACGTTA
Source organism: Lasioglossum morio (assembly GCA_916610235.2). Taxonomy (NCBI): domain Eukaryota; kingdom Metazoa; phylum Arthropoda; class Insecta; order Hymenoptera; family Halictidae; genus Lasioglossum; species Lasioglossum morio. The sequence continues at coordinate 68,302 of CAKAJA020000127.1, read as the reverse complement.
TACGTTATACGTTATACGTTATACGTTATACGTTATACGTTATACGTTATACGTTATACGTTATACGTTATACGTTATACGTTATACGTTATACGTTATACGTTATACGTTATACGTTATACGTTATACGTTATACGTTATACGTTATACGTTATACGTTATACGTTATACGTTATACGTTATACGTTATACGTTATACGTTATACGTTATACGTTATACGTTATACGTTATACGTTATACGTTATACGCTGTACGTTATACGTTATACGTTACACGATCTGCGTTATACGTTATACGTTATACGTTATACGCAGTACGTTATTCGATATACGTTATACGCTGTACGTTAAACGTTATACGTTATACGTTATACGTTATACGTTATACGTTATACGTTATACGTTATACGTTATACTTTATACGTTATACGTTATACGTTATACGTTATACGTTATACGTTATACGTTATACGTTATACGTTATACGTTATACGTTATACGTTATACGTTATACGTTATACGTTATACGTTATACGTTATACGTTATACGTAATACGTTATACCTTATACGTTATACCTTATACGTTATACGTTATACGTTATACGTTATACGTTATACGTTATACGTTATACGTTATACGTTATACGTTATACGTTATACGCTGTACGTTATACGTTATACGTTACACGGTCTGCGTTATACGTTATACGTTATACGTTATACGCAGTACGTTATTCGATATACGTTATACGCTGTACGTTAAACGTTATACGTTCCACGTTATACGTTTTACGTTATTCGATATACGTTATACGCTGTACGTTATACGTTATACGTAACACGTTCTGCGTTATACGTTATACGTTATACGTTATACGCAGTACGTTATTCGATATACGTTATACGCTGTACGTTAAACGTTATACGTTACACGTTCTGCGTTATACGTTATACGGAATACGTTATACGCTGTACGTGATACGTTATACGTTACACGTTATACGTTATACGTTATACGCAGTACGTTATTCGATATACGTTATACGCTGTACGTTAAACGTTATACGTTCCACGTTATACGTTTTACGTTATACGTTATACGTTATACGTTATACTTTATACGTTATACGTTATACGTTATACGTTATACGTTATACGTTATACGTTATACGTTATACGTTATACGTTATACGTTATACGTTATACGTTATACGTTATACGTTATACGTTATACGTTATACGTTATACGTTATACGTTATACGTTATACGTTATACGTTATACGTTATACGTTATACGTTATACGTTATACGTTATACGTTATACGTTATACGTTATACGTTATACGTTATACGTTATACGTTATACGTTATACGTTATACGTTATACGTTATACGTTATACGTTATACGTTATACGTTATACGTTATACGTTATACGTTATACGTTATACGTTATACGTTATACGTTATACGTTATACGTTATACGTTATACGTTATACGTTATACGTTATACGTTATACGTTATACGTTATACGTTATACGTTATACGTTATACGTTATACGTTATACGTTATACGTTATACGTTATACGTTATACGTTATACGTTATACGATATACATTATACGTTATAGGTTAGACATTATATGGTATACGTTATACGTTATACGTTATACGTTATACGTGATACGTGATACGTTATACGTTATACGGTATACGTTAAACGTTATACGTTATACGTTATACGTTATACGTTATACGTTATACGTTATACGTTATACGTTATACGTTATACGCAGTACGTTATTCGATATACGTTATACGCTGTACGTTAAACGTTATACGTTATACGTTATACGTTATACGTTATACGTTATACGTTATACGTTATACGTTATACGTTATACTTTATACGTTATACGTTATACGTTATACGTTATACGTTATACGTTATACGTTATACGTTATACGTTATACGATATACATTATACGTTATAGGTTAGACATTATATGGTATACGTTATACGTTATACGTTATACGTTATACGTGATACGTGATACGTTATACGTTATACGGTATACGTTAAACGTTATACGTTATACGTTATACGTTATACGTTATACGTTATACGTTATACGTTATACGTTATACGTTATACGCAGTACGTTATTCGATATACGTTATACGCTGTACGTTAAACGTTATACGTTATACGTTATACGTTATACGTTATACGTTATACGTTATACGTTATACGTTATACGTTATACTTTATACGTTATACGTTATACGTTATACGTTATACGTTATACGTTATACGTTATACGTTATACGTTATACGTTATACGTTATACGTTATACGTTATACGTTATACGTTATACGTTATACGTTATACGTTATACGTTATACGTTATACGTTATACGTAATACGTTATACCTTATACGTTATACCTTATACGTTATACGTTATACGTTATACGTTATACGCTGTACGTTATACGTTATACGTTACACGATCTGCGTTATACGTTATACGTTATACGTTATACGCAGTACGTTATACGTTATACGTTATACGTTATACGTTATACGTTATACGTTATACGTTATACGTTATACGTTATACGTTATACGTTATACGTTATACGTTATACGTTATACGTTATACGTTATACGTTATACGTTATACGTTATACGTTATACGTTATACGTTATACGTTATACGTTATACGTTATACGTTATACGTTATACGTTATACGTTATACGTTATACGTTATACGTTATACGTTATACGTTATACGTTATACGTTATACGTTATACGTTATACGTTATACGTTATACGTTATACGTTATACGTTATACGTTATACGTTATACGTTATACGTTATACGTTATACGTTATACGTTATACGTTATACGTTATACGTTATACGTTATACGTTATACGTTATACGTTATACGTTATACGTTATACGTTATACGTTATACGTTATACGTTATACGTTATACGTTATACGTTATACGTTATACGTTATACGTTATACGTTATACGTTATACGTTATACGTTATACGTTATACGTTATACGTTATACGTTATACGTTATACGTTATACGTTATACGTTATACGTTATACGTTATACGCTGTACGTTATACGTTATACGTTACACGATCTGCGTTATACGTTATACGTTATACGTTATACGCAGTACGTTATTCGATATACGTTATACGCTGTACGTTAAACGTTATACGTTATACGTTATACGTTATACGTTATACGTTATACGTTATACGTTATACTTTATACGTTATACGTTATACGTTATACGTTATACGTTATACGTTATACGTTATACGTTATACGTTATACGTTATACGTTATACGTTATACGTTATACGTTATACGTTATACGTTATACGTTATACGTTATACGTAATACGTTATACCTTATACGTTATACCTTATACGTTATACGTTATACGTTATACGTTATACGTTATACGTTATACGTTATACGTTATATGTTTAACGTTAAAAGTTATACGTTATACGTTATACGTTATACGTTGTACGTTATACGTTATACGTTATACGTTATACGTTATACGTTTAACATTATACGTTATACGTTATACGTTATACGTTATACGTTATACGTTATACGTTATACGTTATACGTTATACGTTATACGTTATACGTTATACGTTATACGTTATACGTTATACGTTATACGTTATACGTTATACGTTATACGTTATACGTTATACGTTATACGTTATACGTTATACGTTATACGTTATACGTTATACGTTATACGTTATACGTTATACGTTATACGTTATACGTTATACGTTATACGTTATACGTTATACGTTATACGTTATACGTTATACGTTATACGTTATACGTTATACGTTATACGCTGTACGTTATACGTTATACGTTACACGATCTGCGTTATACGTTATACGTTATACGTTATACGCAGTACGTTATACGTTATACGTTATACGTTATACGTTATACGTTATACGTTATACGTTATACGTTATACGTTATACGTTATACGTTATACGTTATACGTTATACGTTATACGTTATACGTTATACGTTATACGTTATACGTTATACGTTATACGTTATACGTTATACGTTATACGTTATACGTTATACGTTATACGTTATACGTTATACGTTATACGTTATACGTTATACGTAATACGTTATACGTTATACGTTATACGTTATACGTTATACGTTATACGTTATACGTTATACGTTATACGTTATACGTTATACGTTATACGTTATACGTTATACGTTATACGTTATACGTTATACGTTATACGTTATACGTTATACGTTATACGTTATACGTTATACGTTATACGTTATACGTTATACGTTATACGTTATACGTTATACGTTATACGTTATACGTTATACGTTATACGTTATACGTTATACGTTATACGTTATACGTTATACGTTATACGTTATACGTTATACGTTATACGTTATACGTTATACGTTATACGTTATACGTTATACGTTATACGTTATACGTTATACGTTATACGTTATACGTTATACGTTATACGTTATACGTTATACGTTATACGTTATACGTTATACGTTATACGTTATACGTTATACGTTATACGTTATACGTTATACGTTATACGCTGTACGTTATACGTTATACGTTACACGATCTGCGTTATACGTTATACGTTATACGTTATACGCAGTACGTTATTCGATATACGTTATACGCTGTACGTTAAACGTTATACGTTATACGTTATACGTTATACGTTATACGTTATACGTTATACGTTATACGTTATACGTTATACGTTATACGTTATACGTTATACGTTATACGTTATACGTTATACGTTATACGTTATACGTTATACGTTATACGTTATACGTTATACGTTATACGTTATACGTTATACGTTATACGTTATACGTAATACGTTATACCTTATACGTTATACCTTATACGTTATACGTTATACGTTATACGTTATACGTTATACGTTATACGTTATACGTTATACGTTATACGTTATACGCTGTACGTTATACGTTATACGTTACACGGTCTGCGTTATACGTTATACGTTATACGTTATACGCAGTACGTTATTCGATATACGTTATACGCTGTACGTTAAACGTTATACGTTCCACGTTATACGTTTTACGTTATTCGATATACGTTATACGCTGTACGTTATACGTTATACGTAACACGTTCTGCGTTATACGTTATACGTTATACGTTATACGTTATACGTTATACGTTATACGTTATACGTTATACGTTATACGTTATACGTTATACGTTATACGTTATACGTTATACGTTATACGTTATACGTTATACGTTATACGTTATACGTTATACGTTATACGTTATACGTTATACGTTATACGTTATACGTTATACGTTATACGTTATACGTTATACGTTATACGTTATACGTTATACGTTATACGTTATACGTTATACGCTGTACGTTATACGTTATACGTTACACGATCTGCGTTATACGTTATACGTTATACGTTATACGCAGTACGTTATTCGATATACGTTATACGCTGTACGTTAAACGTTATACGTTATACGTTATACGTTATACGTTATACGTTATACGTTATACGTTATACTTTATACGTTATACGTTATACGTTATACGTTATACGTTATACGTTATACGTTATACGTTATACGTTATACGTTATACGTTATACGTTATACGTTATACGTTATACGTTATACGTTATACGTTATACGTTATACGTTATACGTTATACGTTATACGTTATACGTAATACGTTATACCTTATACGTTATACCTTATACGTTATACGTTATACGTTATACGTTATACGTTATACGTTATACGTTATACGTTATACGTTATACGTTATACGCTGTACGTTATACGTTATACGTTACACGGTCTGCGTTATACGTTATACGTTATACGTTATACGCAGTACGTTATTCGATATACGTTATACGCTGTACGTTAAACGTTATACGTTCCACGTTATACGTTTTACGTTATTCGATATACGTTATACGCTGTACGTTATACGTTATACGTAACACGTTCTGCGTTATACGTTATACGTTATACGTTATACGCAGTACGTTATTCGATATACGTTATACGCTGTACGTTAAACGTTATACGTTACACGTTCTGCGTTATACGTTATACGGAATACGTTATACGCTGTACGTGATACGTTATACGTTACACGTTATACGTTATACGTTATACGCAGTACGTTATTCGATATACGTTATACGCTGTACGTTAAACGTTATACGTTCCACGTTATACGTTTTACGTTATACGTTATACGTTATACTTTATACGTTATACGTTATACGTTATACGTTATACGTTATACGTTATACGTTATACGTTATACGTTATACGTTATACGTTATACGTTATACGTTATACGTTATACGTTATACGTTATACGTTATACGTTATACGTTATACGTTATACGTTATACGTTATACGTTATACGTTATACGTTATACGTTATACGTTATACGTTATACGTTATACGTTATACGTTATACGTTATACGTTATACGTTATACGTTATACGTTATACGTTATACGTTATACGTTATACGTTATACGTTATACGTTATACGTTATACGTTATACGTTATACGTTATACGTTATACGTTATACGTTATACGTTATACGTTATACGTTATACGTTATACGTTATACGTTATACGTTATACGTTATACGTTATACGTTATACGTTATACGTTATACGTTATACGTTATACGTTATACGTTATACGATATACATTATACGTTATAGGTTAGACATTATATGGTATACGTTATACGTTATACGTTATACGTTATACGTGATACGTGATACGTTATACGTTATACGGTATACGTTAAACGTTATACGTTATACGTTATACGTTATACGTTATACGTTATACGTTATACGTTATACGTTATACGTTATACGTTATACGCAGTACGTTATTCGATATACGTTATACGCTGTACGTTAAACGTTATACGTTATACGTTATACGTTATACGTTATACGTTATACGTTATACGTTATACGTTATACGTTATACTTTATACGTTATACGTTATACGTTATACGTTATACGTTATACGTTATACGTTATACGTTATACGTTATACGTTATACGATATACATTATACGTTATAGGTTATACATTATATGGTATACGTTATACGTTATACGTTATACGTTATACGTGATACGTGATACGTTATACGTTATACGGTATACGTTAAACGTTATACGTTATACGTTATACGTTATACGTTATACGTTATACGTTATACGTTATACGTTATACGTTATACGCAGTACGTTATTCGATATACGTTATACGCTGTACGTTAAACGTTATACGTTATACGTTATACGTTATACGTTATACGTTATACGTTATACGTTATACGTTATACGTTATACGTTATACTTTATACGTTATACGTTATACGTTATACGTTATACGTTATACGTTATACGTTATACGTTATACGTTATACGTTATACGTTATACGTTATACGTTATACGTTATACGTTATACGTTATACGTTATACGTTATACGTAATACGTTATACCTTATACGTTATACCTTATACGTTATACGTTATACGTTATACGTTATACGTTATACGTTATACGTTATACGTTATACGTTATACGTTATACGTTATACGTTATACGTTATACGTTATACGTTATACGTTATACGTTATACGTTATACGTTATACGTTATACGCTGTACGTTATACGTTATACGTTACACGGTCTGCGTTATACGTTATACGGTATACGTTATACGCAGTACGTTATTCGATATACGTTATACGCTGTACGTTAAACGTTATACGTTCCACGTTATACGTTTTACGTTATTCGATATACGTTATACGCTGTACGTTATACGTTATACGTTACACGTTCTGCGTTATACGTTATACGTTATACGTTATACGCAGTACGTTATTCGATATACGTTATACGCTGTACGTTAAACGTTATACGTTACACGTTCTGCGTTATACGTTATACGGAATACGTTATACGCTGTACGTGATACGTTATACGTTACACGTTATACGTTATACGTTATACGTTATACGTTATACGTTATACGTTATACGTTATACGTTATACGTTATACGTTATACGTTATACGTTATACGTTATACGTTATACGTTATACGTTATACGTTATACGTTATACGTTATACGTTATACGTTATACGTTATACGTTATACGTTTTACGTTATACGTTATACGTTATACGTTATACGTTATACGTTATACGTTATACGTTATACGTTATACGTTATACGTTATACGTTATACGTTATACGTTATACGTTATACGTTATACGTTATACGTTATACGTTATACGTAATACGTTATACGTGATACGTGATACGTTATACGTTATACGGTATACGTTAAACGTTATACGTTATACGTTATACGTTATACGTTATACGTTATACGTTATACGTTATACGTTATACGTTATACGTTATACGTTATACGTTATACGTTATACGTTATACGCAGTACGTTATTCGATATACGTTATACGCTGTACGTTAAACGTTATACGTTACACGTTCTGCGTTATACGTTATACGGAATACGTTATTCGATATACGTTATACGCTGTACGTTAAACGTTATACGTTCCACGTTCTGCGTTATACGTTATACGGAATACGTTATACGCTGTACGTGATACGTTATACGTTACACGTTATACGTTATACGTTATACGCAGTACGTTATTCGATATACGTTATAAGTTATACGTTACACGTTCTGCGTTATACGTTATACGTTATACGTTATACGCAGTACGTTATTCGATATACGTTATACGCTGTACGTTAAACGTTATACGTTACACGTTCTGCGTTATACGTTATACGGAATACGTTATACGCTGTACGTGATACGTTATACGTTACACGTTATACGTTATACGTTATACGTTATACGTTATATGTTATACGTTATACGTTATACGTTATACGTTATACGTTATACGTTATACGTTATACGTTATACGTTATACGTTATACGTTATACGTTATACGTTATACGTTATACGTTATACGTTATACGTTATACGTTATACGTTATACGTTATACGTTATACGCTGTACGTTATACGTTATACGTTACACGATCTGCGTTATACGTTATACGTTATACGTTATACGCAGTACGTTATTCGATATACGTTATACGCTGTACGTTAAACGTTATACGTTATACGTTATACGTTATACGTTATACGTTATACGTTATACGTTATACTTTATACGTTATACGTTATACGTTATACGTTATACGTTATACGTTATACGTTATACGTTATACGTTATACGTTATACGTTATACGTTATACGTTATACGTTATACGTTATACGTTATACGTTATACGTTATACGTAATACGTTATACCTTATACGTTATACCTTATACGTTATACGTTATACGTTATACGTTATACGTTATACGTTATACGTTATACGTTATACGTTATACGTTATACGTTATACGTTATACGCTGTACGTTATACGTTATACGTTACACGGTCTGCGTTATACGTTATACGTTATACGTTATACGCAGTACGTTATTCGATATACGTTATACGCTGTACGTTAAACGTTATACGTTCCACGTTATACGTTTTACGTTATTCGATATACGTTATACGCTGTACGTTATACGTTATACGTTACACGTTCTGCGTTATACGTTATACGTTATACGTTATACGCAGTACGTTATTCGATATACGTTATACGCTGTACGTTAAACGTTATACGTTACACGTTCTGCGTTATACGTTATACGGAATACGTTATACGCTGTACGTGATACGTTATACGTTACACGTTATACGTTATACGTTATACGCAGTACGTTATTCGATATACGTTATACGCTCTACGTTAAACGTTATACGTTCCACGTTATACGTTTTACGTTATACGTTATACGTTATACGTTATACTTTATACGTTATACGTTATACGTTATACGTTATACGTTATACGTTATACGTTATACGTTATACGTTATACGTTATACGTTATACGTTATACGTTATACGTTATACGTTATACGTTATACGTTATACGTTATACATTATACGTTATACGTTATACGTTATACGTTATACGTTATACGTTATACGTTATACGTTATACGTTATACGTTATACGTTATACGTTATACGTTATACGTTATACGTTATACGTTATACGTTATACGTTATACGTTATACGTTATACGTTATACGTTATACGTTATACGTTATACGTTATACGTTATACGTTATACGTTATACGTTATACGTTATACGTTATACGTTATACGTTATACGTTATACGTTATACGTTATACGTTATACGTTATACGTTATACGTTATACGTTATACGTTATACGTTATACGTTATACGTTATACGTTATACGTTATACGTTATACGTTATACGTTATACGTTATACGTTATACGTTATACGTTATACGTTATACGTTATACGTTATACGATATACATTATACGTTATAGGTTAGACATTATATGGTATACGTTATACGTTATACGTTATACGTTATACGTGATACGTGATACGTTATACGTTATACGGTATACGTTAAACGTTATACGTTATACGTTATACGTTATACGTTATACGTTAAACGTTATACGTTATACGTTATACGCAGTACGTTATTCGATATACGTTATACGCTGTACGTTAAACGTTATACGTTATACGTTATACGTTATACGTTATACGTTATACGTTATACGTTATACGTTATACTTTATACGTTATACGTTATACGTTATACGTTATACGTTATACGTTATACGTTATACGTTATACGATATACGTTATACGTTATACGTTATACGTTATACGTTATACGTTATACGTTATACGTTATACGTTATACGTAATACGTTATACCGTATACGTTATACCTTATACGTTATACGTTATACGTTATAAGTTATACGTTATACGTTATACGTTATACGTTATACGTTATACGTTATACGCTGTACGTTATACGTTATACGTTACACGGTCTGCGTTATACGTTATACGTTATACGTTATACGCAGTACGTTATTCGATATACGTTATACGCTGTACCTTTAAACGTTATACGTTCCACGTTATACGTTTTACGTTATTCGATATACGTTATACGCTGTACGTTATACGTTATACGTTACACGTTCTGCGTTATACGTTATACGTTATACGTTATACGCAGTACGTTATTCGATATACGTTATACGCTGTACGTTAAACGTTATACGTTACACGTTCTGCGTTATACGTTATACGGAATACGTTATACGCTGTACGTGATACGTTATACGTTACACGTTATCCGTTATACGTTATACGTTATACGTTATACGTTATACGTTATACGTTATACGTTATACGTTATACGTTATACGTTATACGTTATACGTTATACGTTATACGTTATACGTTATACGTTATACGTTATACGTTATACGTTATACGTTATACGTTATACGTTATACGTTATACGTTATACGTTATACGTTATACGTTATACGTTATACGTTATACGTTATACGTTATACGTTATACGTTATGCGTTATACGTTATACGTTATACGTTATACGTTATACGTTATACGATATACATTATACGTTATAGGTTATACATTATATGGTATACGTTATACGTTATACGTTATACGTTATACGTGATACGTGATACGTTATACGTTATACGGTATACGTTAAACGTTATACGTTATACGTTATACGTTATACGTTATACGTTATACGTTATACGTTATACGTTATACGTTATACGTTATACGTTATACGTTATACGCAGTACGTTATTCGATATACGTTATACGCTGTACGTTAAACGTTATACGTTACACGTTCTGCGTTATACGTTATACGGAGTACGTTATTCGATATACGTTATACGCTGTACGTTAAACGTTATACGTTCCACGTTATACGTTTTACGTTATTCGATATACGTTATACGCTGTACGTTATAAGTTATACGTTACACGTTCTGCGTTATACGTTATACGTTATACGTTATACGCAGTACGTTATTCGATATACGTTATACGCTGTACGTTAAACGTTATACGTTACACGTTCTGCGTTATACGTTATACGGAATACGTTATACGCTGTACGTGATACGTTATACGTTACACGTTATACGTTATACGTTATACGCAGTACGTTATTCGATATACGTTATACGCTGTACGTTAAACGTTATACGTTCCACGTTATACGTTTTACGTTATACGTTATACGTTATACGTTATACTTTATACGTTATACGTTATACGTTATACGTTATACGTTATACGTTATACGTTATACGTTATACGTTATACGTTATACGTTATACGTTATACGTTATACGTTATACGTTACACGTTATACGTTATACGTTATACGTTATACGTTATACGTTATACGTTATACGTTATACGTTATACGTTATACGTTATACGTTATACGTTATACGTTATACGTTATACGTTATACGTTATACGTTATACGTTATACGTTATACGTTATACGTTATACGTTATACGTTATACGTTATACGTTATACGATATACGTTATACGTTATACGTTATACGTTATACGTTATACGTTATACGTTATACGTTATACGTTATACGTTATACGTAATACGTTATACCGTATACGTTATACCTTATACGTTATACGTTATACGTTATAAGTTATACGTTATACGTTATACGTTATACGTTATACGTTATACGTTATACGTTATACGCTGTACGTTATACGTTATACGTTACACGGTCTGCGTTATACGTTATACGTTATACGTTATACGCAGTACGTTATTCGATATACGTTATACGCTGTACGTTAAACGTTATACGTTCCACGTTATACGTTTTACGTTATTCGATATACGTTATACGCTGTACGTTATACGTTATACGTTACACGTTCTGCGTTATACGTTATACGTTATACGTTATACGCAGTACGTTATTCGATATACGTTATACGCTGTACGTTAAACGTTATACGTTACACGTTCTGCGTTATACGTTATACGGAATACGTTATACGCTGTACGTGATACGTTATACGTTACACGTTATCCGTTATACGTTATACGTTATACGTTATACGTTATACGTTATACGTTATACGTTATACGTTATACGTTATACGTTATACGTTATACGTTATACGTTATACGTTATACGTTATACGTTATACGTTATACGTTATACGTTATACGTTATACGTTATACGTTATACGTTATACGTTATACGTTATACGTTATACGTTATACGTTATACGTTATACGTTATACGTTATGCGTTATACGTTATACGTTATACGTTATACGTTATACGTTATACGTTATACGATATACATTATACGTTATAGGTTATACATTATATGGTATACGTTATACGTTATACGTTATACGTTATACGTGATACGTGATACGTTATACGTTATACGGTATACGTTAAACGTTATACGTTATACGTTATACGTTATACGTTATACGTTATACGTTATACGTTATACGTTATACGTTATACGTTATACGTTATACGTTATACGTTATACGCAGTACGTTATTCGATATACGTTATACGCTGTACGTTAAACGTTATACGTTACACGTTCTGCGTTATACGTTATACGGAATACGTTATTCGATATACGTTATACGCTGTACGTTAAACGTTATACGTTCCACGTTATACGTTTTACGTTATTCGATATACGTTATACGCTGTACGTTATAAGTTATACGTTACACGTTCTGCGTTATACGTTATACGTTATACGTTATACGCAGTACGTTATTCGATATACGTTATACGCTGTACGTTAAACGTTATACGTTCCACGTTATACGTTTTACGTTATACGTTATACGTTATACGTTATACTTTATACGTTATACGTTATACGTTATACGTTATACGTTATACGTTATACGTTATACGTTATACGTTATACGTTATACGCAGTACGTTATTCGATATACGTTATACGCTGTACGTTAAACGTTATACGTTCCACGTTATACGTTTTACGTTTTACGTTATACGTTATACGTTATACGTTATACTTTATACGTTATACGTTATACGTTATACGTTATACGTTATACGTTATACGTTATACGTTATACGTTATACGTTATACGTTATACGCAGTACGTTATTCGATATACGTTATACGCTGTACGTTAAACGTTATACGTTACACGTTCTGCGTTATACGTTATACGGAATACGTTATTCGATATACGTTATACGCTGTACGTTAAACGTTATACGTTCCACGTTATACGTTTTACGTTATTCGATATACGTTATACGCTGTACGTTATAAGTTATACGTTACACGTTCTGCGTTATACGTTATACGTTATACGTTATACGCAGTACGTTATTCGATATACGTTATACGCTGTACGTTAAACGTTATACGTTACACGTTCTGCGTTATACGTTATACGGAATACGTTATACGCTGTACGTGATACGTTATACGTTACACGTTATACGTTATACGTTATACGCAGTACGTTATTCGATATACGTTATACGCTGTACGTTAAACGTTATACGTTCCACGTTATACGTTTTACGTTATACGTTATACGTTATACGTTATACTTTATACGTTATACGTTATACGTTATACGTTATACGTTATACGTTATACGTTATACGTTATACGTTATACGTTATACGTTATACGTTATACGTTATACGTTATACGTTACACGTTATACGTTATACGTTATACGTTATACGTTATACGTTATACGTTATACGTTATACGTTATACGTTATACGTTATACGTTATACGTTATACGTTATACGTTATACGTTATACGTTATACGTTATACGTTATACGTTATACGTTATACGTTATACGTTATACGTTATACGTTATACGTTATACGTTATACGTTATACGTTATACGTTATACGTTATACGTTATACGTTATACGTTATACGTTATACGTTATACGTTATACGTTATACGTTATACGTTATACGATATACGTTATACGTTATACGTTATACGTTATACGTTATACGTTATACGTTATACGTTATACGTTATACGTAATACGTTATACCTTATACCGTATACGTTATACCTTATACGTTATACGTTATACGTTATAAGTTATACGTTATACGTTATACGTTATACGTTATACGTTATACGTTATACGCTGTACGTTATACGTTATACGTTACACGGTCTGCGTTATACGTTATACGTTATACGTTATACGCAGTACGTTATTCGATATACGTTATACGCTGTACGTTAAACGTTATACGTTCCACGTTATACGTTTTACGTTATTCGATATACGTTATACGCTGTACGTTATACGTTATACGTTACACGTTCTGCGTTATACGTTATACGTTATACGTTATACGCAGTACGTTATTCGATATACGTTATACGCTGTACGTTAAACGTTATACGTTACACGTTCTGCGTTATACGTTATACGGAATACGTTATACGCTGTACGTGATACGTTATACGTTACACGTTATCCGTTATACGTTATACGTTATACGTTATACGTTATACGTTATACGTTATACGTTATACGTTATACGTTATACGTTATACGTTATACGTTATACGTTATACGTTATACGTTATACGTTATACGTTATACGTTATACGTTATACGTTATACGTTATACGTTATACGTTATACGTTATACGTTATACGTTATACGTTATACGTTATACGTTATACGTTATACGTTATGCGTTATACGTTATACGTTATACGTTATACGTTATACGTTATACGATATACATTATACGTTATAGGTTATACATTATATGGTATACGTTATACGTTATACGTTATACGTTATACGTGATACGTGATACGTTATACGTTATACGGTATACGTTAAACGTTATACGTTATACGTTATACGTTATACGTTATACGTTATACGTTATACGTTATACGTTATACGTTATACGTTATACGTTATACGTTATACGTTATACGTTATACGTTATACGCAGTACGTTATTCGATATACGTTATACGCTGTACGTTAAACGTTATACGTTACACGTTCTGCGTTATACGTTATACGGAATACGTTATTCGATATACGTTATACGCTGTACGTTAAACGTTATACGTTCCACGTTATACGTTTTACGTTATTCGATATACGTTATACGCTGTACGTTATACGTTATACGTTACACGTTCTGCGTTATACGTTATACGTTATACGTTATACGCAGTACGTTATTCGATATACGTTATACGCTGTACGTTAAACGTTATACGTTACACGTTCTGCGTTATACGTTATACGGAATACGTTATACGCTGTACGTGATACGTTATACGTTACACGTTATACGTTATACGTTATACGCAGTACGTTATTCGATATACGTTATACGCTGTACGTTAAACGTTATACGTTCCACGTTATACGTTTTACGTTATACGTTATACGTTATACGTTATACTTTATACGTTATACGTTATACGTTATACGTTATACGTTATACGTTATACGTTATACGTTATACGTTATACGTTATACGCAGTACGTTATTCGATATACGTTATACGCTGTACGTTAAACGTTATACGTTACACGTTCTGCGTTATACGTTATACGGAATACGTTATTCGATATACGTTATACGCTGTACGTTAAACGTTATACGTTCCACGTTATACGTTTTACGTTATTCGATATACGTTATACGCTGTACGTTATACGTTATACGTTACACGTTCTGCGTTATACGTTATACGTTATACGTTATACGCAGTACGTTATTCGATATACGTTATACGCTGTACGTTAAACGTTATACGTTACACGTTCTGCGTTATACGTTATACGGAATACGTTATACGCTGTACGTGATACGTTATACGTTACACGTTATACGTTATACGTTATACGCAGTACGTTATTCGATATACGTTATACGCTGTACGTTAAACGTTATACGTTCCACGTTATACGTTTTACGTTATACGTTATACGTTATACGTTATACGTTATACTTTATACGTTATACGTTATACGTTATACGTTATACGTTATACGTTATACGTTATACGTTATACGTTATACGTTATACGTTATACGTTATACGTTATACGTTACACGTTATACGTTATACGTTATACGTTATACGTTATACGTTATACGTTATACGTTATACGTTATACGTTATACGTTATACGTTATACGTTATACGTTATACGTTATACGTTATACGTTATACGTTATACGTTATACGTTATACGTTATACGTTATACGTTATACGTTATACGTTATACGTTATACGTTATACGTTATACGTTATACGTTATACGTTATACGTTATACGTTATACGTTATACGTTATACGTTATACGTTATACGTTATACGTTATACGTTATACGTTATACGTTATACGTTATACGTTATACGTTATACGTTATACGTTATACGTTATACGTTATACGTTATACGTTATACGTTATACGTTATACGTTATACGTTATACGTTATACGTTATACGATATACATTATACGTTATAGGTTATACATTATATGGTATACGTTATACGTTATACGTTATACGTTATACGTGATACGTGATACGTTATACGTTATACGGTATACGTTAAACGTTATACGTTACACGTTATACGTTATACGTTATACGTTATACGTTATACGTTATACGTTATACGTTATACGTTATACGTTATACGTTATACGTTATACGTTATACGTTATACGTTATACGTTATACGTTATACGTTATACGTTATACGTTATACGTTATACGTTATACGTTATACGTTATACGTTATACGTTATACGTTATACGTTATACGTTATACGTTATACGTTATACGTTATACGTTATACGTTATACGTTAAACGTTATACGTTATACGTTATACGTTATACGTTATACGTTATACGTTATACGTTATACGTTATACGTTATACGTTATACGTTATACGTTATACGTTATACGTTATACGTTATACGTTATACGTTATACGTTATACGTTATACGTTATACGTTATACGTTATACGTTATACGTTATACGTTATACGTTATACGTTATACGTTATACGTTATACGTTATACGTTATACGTTATACGTTATACGTTATACGTTATACGTTATACGTTATACGTTATACGTTATACGTTATACGTTATACGTTATACGTTATACGTTATACGTTATACGTTATACGTTATACGTTATACGTTATACGTTATACGTTATACGTTATACGTTATACGTTATACGTTATACGTTATACGTTATACGTTATACGTTATACGTTATACGTTATACGTTATACGTTATACGTTATACGTTATACGTTATACGTTATACGTTATACGTTATACGTTATACGTTATACGTTATACGTTATACGTTACACGTTATACGTTATACGTTATACGTTATACGTTATACGTTATACGTTATACGTTATACGTTATACGTTATACGTTATACGTTATACGTTATACGTTATACGTTATACGTTATACGTTATACGTTATACGTTATACGTTATACGTTATACGTTATACGTTATACGTTATACGTTATACGTTATACGTTATACGTTATACGTTATACGATATACGTTATACGTTATACGTTATACGTTATACGTTATACGTTATACGTTATACGTTATACGTTATACGTAATACGTTATACCGTATACGTTATACCTTATACGTTATACGTTATACGTTATAAGTTATACGTTATACGTTATACGTTATACGTTATACGTTATACGTTATACGTTATACGCTGTACGTTATACGTTATACGTTACACGGTCTGCGTTATACGTTATACGTTATACGTTATACGCAGTACGTTATTCGATATACGTTATACGCTGTACGTTAAACGTTATACGTTCCACGTTATACGTTTTACGTTATTCGATATACGTTATACGCTGTACGTTATACGTTATACGTTACACGTTCTGCGTTATACGTTATACGTTATACGTTATACGCAGTACGTTATTCGATATACGTTATACGCTGTACGTTAAACGTTATACGTTACACGTTCTGCGTTATACGTTATACGGAATACGTTATACGCTGTACGTGATACGTTATACGTTACACGTTATACGTTATACGTTATACGTTATACGTTATACGTTATACGTTATACGTTATACGTTATACGTTATACGTTATACGTTATACGTTATACGTTATACGTTATACGTTATACGTTATACGTTATACGTTATACGTTATACGTTATACGTTATACGTTATACGTTATACGTTATACGTTATACGTTATACGTTATACGTTATACGTTATACGTTATACGTTATACGTTATACGTTATACGTTATACGTTATACGTTATACGTTATACGTTATACGTTATACGATATACATTATACGTTATAGGTTATACATTATATGGTATACGTTATACGTTATACGTTATACGTTATACGTGATACGTGATACGTTATACGTTATACGGTATACGTTAAACGTTATACGTTATACGTTATACGTTATACGTTATACGTTATACGTTATACGTTATACGTTATACGTTATACGTTATACGTTATACGTTATACGTTATACGTTATACGTTATACGCAGTACGTTATTCGATATACGTTATACGCTGTACGTTAAACGTTATACGTTACACGTTCTGCGTTATACGTTATACGGAATACGTTATTCGATATACGTTATACGCTGTACGTTAAACGTTATACGTTCCACGTTATACGTTTTACGTTATTCGATATACGTTATACGCTGTACGTTATACGTTATACGTTACACGTTCTGCGTTATACGTTATACGTTATACGTTATACGCAGTACGTTATTCGATATACGTTATACGCTGTACGTTAAACGTTATACGTTACACGTTCTGCGTTATACGTTATACGGAATACGTTATACGCTGTACGTGATACGTTATACGTTACACGTTATACGTTATACGTTATACGCAGTACGTTATTCGATATACGTTATACGCTGTACGTTAAACGTTATACGTTCCACGTTATACGTTTTACGTTATACGTTATACGTTATACGTTATACGTTATACGTTATACGTTATACGTTATACGTTATACGTTATACGTTATACGTTATACGTTATACGTTATACGTTATACGCAGTACGTTATTCGATATACGTTATACGCTGTACGTTAAACGTTATACGTTACACGTTCTGCGTTATACGTTATACGGAATACGTTATTCGATATACGTTATACGCTGTACGTTAAACGTTATACGTTCCACGTTATACGTTTTACGTTATTCGATATACGTTATACGCTGTACGTTATACGTTATACGTTACACGTTCTGCGTTATACGTTATACGTTATACGTTATACGCAGTACGTTATTCGATATACGTTATACGCTGTACGTTAAACGTTATACGTTACACGTTCTGCGTTATACGTTATACGGAATACGTTATACGCTGTACGTGATACGTTATACGTTACACGTTATACGTTATACGTTATACGCAGTACGTTATTCGATATACGTTATACGCTGTACGTTAAACGTTATACGTTCCACGTTATACGTTTTACGTTATACGTTATACGTTATACGTTATACGTTATACGTTATACGTTATACGTTATACGTTATACGTTATACGTTATACGTTATACGTTATACGTTATACGTTATACGTTATACGTTATACGTTATACGTTATACGTTACACGTTACACGTTATACGTTATACGTTATACGTTATACGTTATACGTTATACGTTATACGTTATACGTTATACGTTATACGTTATACGTTATACGTTATACGTTATACGTTATACGTTATACGTTATACGTTATACGTTATACGTTATACGTTATACGTTATACGTTATACGTTATACGTTATACGTTATACGTTATTCGATATACGTTATACGCTGTACGTTATACGTTATACGTTACACGTTCTGCGTTATACGTTATACGTTATACATTATACGTTATACTTATTACATAATTCGTCATACGTTATACGTTATACGTTATACGTTATACGTTATACGTTATACGTTATACGTTATACGTTATACGTTATACGTTATACGTTATACGTTATACGTTATACGTTATAGGTTATACGTTATACGTTATACGTTATACGTTATACGTTACACGTTCTGCGTTATACGTTATACGTTATACGTTATACGTAATACGTTATATGTTATACGTTATACGTTATACGTTATACCTTATACGTTATACGTTATACGTTATACGTTATACGTTATACGTTATACGTTATACGTTATACGTTATACGTTATACGTTATACGTTATACGTTATACGTTATTCGATATACGTTATACGTTTTACGTTATTCGATATACGTTATTCGCTGTACGTTATACGTTATACGTTACACGTTCTGCGTTATACGTTATACGTTATACATTATACGTTATACTTATTACATAATTCGTTATACGTTATACGTTATACGTTATACATTATACGTTATACGTTATACGTTATACGTTATACGTTATACGTTATACGTTATACGTTATACGTTATACGTTATACGTTATACGTTATACGTTACACGTTCTGCGTTATACGTTATACGTTATACGTTATACGTAATACGTTATATGTTATACGTTATACGTTATACGTTATACCTTATACGTTATACGTTATACGTTATACGTTATACCTTATACGTTATACGTTATACGTTATACGTTATACGTTATACGTTATACGTTATACGTTATACGTTATACGTTATACGTTATACGTTATACGTTATACGTTATACGTTATACGTTATACGTTATACGTTATACGTTATACGTTACACGTTCTGCGTTATACGTTATACATTATACGTTATACGTTATACGTAATACGTTATATGTTATACGTTATACGTTATACGTTATACCTTATACGTTATACGTTATACGTTATACGTTATACGTTATACGTTATACGTTATACGTTATACGTTATTCGATATACGTTATACGCTGTACGTTAAACGTTATACGTTACACGTTATACGTTTTACGTTATACGTTATACGTTATACGCAGTACGTGATTCGATATACGTTATACGCTGTACGTTAAACGATATACGTTACACGTTCTGCGTTATACGTTTTACGTTATTCGATATACGTTATACGCTGTACGTTATACGTTATACGTTACACGTTCTGCGTTATACGTTATACGTTATACATTATACGTTATACTTATTACATAATTCGTTATACGTTATACGTTATACGTTATACGTTATACGTTATACGTTATACGTTATACGTTATACGTTATACGTTATACGTTATACGTTATACGTTATACGTTATACGTTATACGTTATACGTTATACGTTATACGTTATACGTTACACGTTCTGCGTTATACGTTATACGTTATACGTTATACGTTATACGTAATACGTTATATATTATACGTTATACGTTATACGTTATACCTTATACGTTATACGTTATACGTTATACGCTGTACGTTAAACGTTATACGTTACACGTTATACGTTTTACGTTATACGTTATACGTTATACGCAGTACGTGATTCGATATACGTTATACGCTGTACGTTAAACGTTATACGTTATACGTTATTCGGAATACGTTATACGCTGTACGTTATACGTTATACGTTACACGTTCTGCGTTATACGTTATACGTTATACGTTATACGCAGTACGTGATTCGATATACGTTATACGCTGTACGTTAAACGATATACGTTACACGTTCTGCGTTATACGTTTTACGTTAACTGATATACGTTATACGCTGTACGTTATACGTTATACGTTACACGTTCTGCGTTATACGTTATACGTTATACATTATACGTTATACTTATTACATAATTCGTTATACGTTATACGTTATACGTTATACGTTATACGTTATACGTTATACGTTATACGTTAAACGTTATACGTTACACGTTCTGCGTTATACGTTATTCGGAATACGTTATACGCTGTACGTTATACGTTATACGTTACACGTTCTGCGTTATACGTTATACGTTATACGTTATACGCAGTACGTTATTCGATATACGTTATACGCTGTACGTTAAACGATATACGTTACACGTTCTGCGTAATACGTTTTACGTTATACGTTACACGTTATACGTTATACGTTATACGTTATACGTTATACGTTATACGTTATACGTTATACGTTATACGTTACACGTTACACGTTATACGTTATACGTTATACGTTATACGTTATACGTTATACGTTATACGTTATACCTTATACGTTATACGTTATACGTTATACGTTATACGTTATACGTTATACGTTATACGTTATACGTTATACGTTATACGTTATACGTTACACGTTCTGCGTTATACGTTATACGTTATACGTTATACGTTATACGTTATACGTAATACGTTATACGTTATACGTTATACGTTATACGTTATACGTTATACGTTACACGTTCTGCGTTATACGTTATACGTTATACGTTATACGTAATACGTTATATGTTATACGTTATACGTTATACGTTATACCTTATACGTTATACGTTATACGTTATACGTTATACGTTATACGTTATACGTTATACGTTATACGTTATACGTTATACGTTATACGTTACACGTTCTGCGTTATACGTTATACGTTATACGTTATACGTTATACGTTATACGTAATACGTTATATGTTATACGTTATACGTTATACGTTATACCTTATACGTTATACGTTATACGTTATACGTTATACGTTATACGTTATACGTTATACGTTATACGTTATACGTTATTCGATATACGTTATACGCTGTACGTTAAACGTTATACGTTACACGTTATACGTTTTACGTTATACGTTATACGTTATACGCAGTACGTGATTCGATATACGTTATACGCTGTACGTTAAACGATATACGTTACACGTTCTGCGTTATACGTTTTACGTTATTCGATATACGTTATACGCTGTACGTTATACGTTATACGTTACACGTTCTGCGTTATACGTTATACGTTATACATTATACGTTATACTTATTACATAATTCGTTATACGTTATACGTTATACGTTATACGTTATACGTTATACGTTATACGTTATACGTTATACGTTATACGTTATACGTTATACGTTATACGTTATACGTTATACGTTATACGTTATACGTTATACGTTATACGTTATACGTTATACGTTATACGTTATACGTTATACGTTATACGTTATACGTTATACGTTATACGTTATACGTTATACGTTATACGTTATACGTTATACGTTATACGTTATACGTTATACGTTATACGTTATACGTTATACGTTATACGTTATACGTTATACGTTATACGTTATACGTTATACGTTATACGTTATACGTTATACGTTATTCGATATACGTTATACGCTGTACGTTATACGTTATACGTTACACGTTCTGCGTTATACGTTATACGTTATACATTATACGTTATACTTATTACATAATTCGTCATACGTTATACGTTATACGTTATACGTTATACGTTATACGTTATACGTTATACGTTATACGTTATACGTTATACGTTATACGTTATACGTTATACGTTATAGGTTATACGTTATACGTTATACGTTATACGTTATACGTTACACGTTCTGCGTTATACGTTATACGTTATACGTTATACGTAATACGTTATATGTTATACGTTATACGTTATACGTTATACCTTATACGTTATACGTTATACGTTATACGTTATACGTTATACGTTATACGTTATACGTTATACGTTATACGTTATACGTTATACGTTATACGTTATACGTTATTCGATATACGTTATACGTTTTACGTTATTCGATATACGTTATTCGCTGTACGTTATACGTTATACGTTACACGTTCTGCGTTATACGTTATACGTTATACATTATACGTTATACTTATTACATAATTCGTTATACGTTATACGTTATACGTTATACATTATACGTTATACGTTATACGTTATACGTTATACGTTATACGTTATACGTTATACGTTATACGTTATACGTTATACGTTATACGTTACACGTTCTGCGTTATACGTTATACGTTATACGTTATACGTAATACGTTATATGTTATACGTTATACGTTATACGTTATACCTTATACGTTATACGTTATACGTTATACGTTATACCTTATACGTTATACGTTATACGTTATACGTTATACGTTATACGTTATACGTTATACGTTATACGTTATACGTTATACGTTATACGTTATACGTTATACGTTATACGTTATACGTTATACGTTATACGTTATACGTTATACGTTACACGTTCTGCGTTATACGTTATACATTATACGTTATACGTTATACGTAATACGTTATATGTTATACGTTATACGTTATACGTTATACCTTATACGTTATACGTTATACGTTATACGTTATACGTTATACGTTATACGTTATACGTTATACGTTATTCGATATACGTTATACGCTGTACGTTAAACGTTATACGTTACACGTTATACGTTTTACGTTATACGTTATACGTTATACGCAGTACGTGATTCGATATACGTTATACGCTGTACGTTAAACGATATACGTTACACGTTCTGCGTTATACGTTTTACGTTATTCGATATACGTTATACGCTGTACGTTATACGTTATACGTTACACGTTCTGCGTTATACGTTATACGTTATACATTATACGTTATACTTATTACATAATTCGTTATACGTTATACGTTATACGTTATACGTTATACGTTATACGTTATACGTTATACGTTATACGTTATACGTTATACGTTATACGTTATACGTTATACGTTATACGTTATACGTTATACGTTATACGTTATACGTTATACGTTATACGTTACACGTTCTGCGTTATACGTTATACGTTATACGTTATACGTTATACGTAATACGTTATATATTATACGTTATACGTTATACGTTATACCTTATACGTTATACGTTATACGTTATACGCTGTACGTTAAACGTTATACGTTACACGTTATACGTTTTACGTTATACGTTATACGTTATACGCAGTACGTGATTCGATATACGTTATACGCTGTACGTTAAACGTTATACGTTATACGTTATTCGGAATACGTTATACGCTGTACGTTATACGTTATACGTTACACGTTCTGCGTTATACGTTATACGTTATACGTTATACGCAGTACGTGATTCGATATACGTTATACGCTGTACGTTAAACGATATACGTTACACGTTCTGCGTTATACGTTTTACGTTAACTGATATACGTTATACGCTGTACGTTATACGTTATACGTTACACGTTCTGCGTTATACGTTATACGTTATACATTATACGTTATACTTATTACATAATTCGTTATACGTTATACGTTATACGTTATACGTTATACGTTATACGTTATACGTTATACGTTATACGTTAAACGTTATACGTTACACGTTCTGCGTTATACGTTATTCGGAATACGTTATACGCTGTACGTTATACGTTATACGTTACACGTTCTGCGTTATACGTTATACGTTATACGTTATACGCAGTACGTTATTCGATATACGTTATACGCTGTACGTTAAACGATATACGTTACACGTTCTGCGTAATACGTTTTACGTTATACGTTACACGTTACACGTTATACGTTATACGTTATACGTTATACGTTATACGTTATACGTTATACGTTATACGTTACACGTTACACGTTATACGTTATACGTTATACGTTATACGTTATACGTTATACGTTATACGTTATACGTTATACGTTATACGTTATACGTTATACGTTATACGTTATACGTTATACGTTATACGTTATACGTTATACGTTCTACGTTATACGTTATACGTTATACGTTATACGTTATACGTTATACGTTATACGTTATACGTTATACGTTATACGTTATACGTTATACGTTATACGTTATACGTTATACGTTATACGTTATACGTTATACGTTATACGTTATACGTTATACGTTATACGTTATACGTTATACGTTATACGTTACACGTTCTGCGTTATACGTTATACGTTATACGTTATACGTAATACGTTATATGTTATACGTTATACGTTATACGTTATACCTTATACGTTATACGTTATACGTTATACGTTATACGTTATACGTTATACGTTATACGTTATACGTTATACGTTATACGTTATACGTTATACGTTACACGTTCTGCGTTATACGTTATACGTTATACGTTATACGTTATACGTTATACGTAATACGTTATATGTTATACGTTATACGTTATACGTTATACGTTATACGTTATACGTTATACGTTATACGTTATACGTTATACGTTATACGTTATACGTTATACGTTATACGTTATACGTTATTCGATATACGTTATACGCTGTACGTTAAACGTTATACGTTACACGTTATACGTTTTACGTTATACGTTATACGTTATACGCAGTACGTGATTCGATATACGTTATACGCTGTACGTTAAACGATATACGTTACACGTTCTGCGTTATACGTTTTACGTTATTCGATATACGTTATACGCTGTACGTTATACGTTATACGTTACACGTTCTGCGTTATACGTTATACGTTATACATTATACGTTATACTTATTACATAATTCGTTATACGTTATACGTTATACGTTATACGTTATACGTTATACGTTATACGTTATACGTTATACGTTATACGTTATACGTTATACGTTATACGTTATACGTTATACGTTATACGTTATACGTTATACGTTATACGTTATACGTTATACGTTACACGTTCTGCGTTATACGTTATACGTTATACGTTATACGTTATACGTAATACGTTATATGTTATACGTTATACGTTATACGTTATACCTTATACGTTATACGTTATACGTTATACGTTATACGTTATACGTTATACGTTATACGTTATACGTTATACGTTATACGTTATACGTTATTCGATATACGTTATACGCTGTACGTTAAACGTTATACGTTACACGTTATACGTTTTACGTTATACGTTATACGTTATACGCAGTACGTGATTCGATATACGTTATACGCTGTACGTTAAACGTTATACGTTATACGTTATTCGGAATACGTTATACGCTGTACGTTATACGTTATACGTTACACGTTCTGCGTTATACGTTATACGTTATACGTTATACGCAGTACGTGATTCGATATACGTTATACGCTGTACGTTAAACGATATACGTTACACGTTCTGCGTTATACGTTTTACGTTAACTGATATACGTTATACGCTGTACGTTATACGTTATACGTTACACGTTCTGCGTTATACGTTATACGTTATACATTATACGTTATACTTATTACATAATTCGTTATACGTTATACGTTATACGTTATACGTTATACGTTATACGTTATACGTTATACGTTATACGTTATACGTTATACGTTATACGTTATACGTTATACGTTATACGTTATACGTTATACGTTATACGTTATACGTTATACGTTATACGTTATACGTTATACGTTATACGTTATACGTTATACGTTATACGTTATACGTTACACGTTCTGCGTTATACGTTATACGTTATACGTAATACGTTATATGTTATACGTTATACGTTATACGTTATACCTTATACGTTATACGTTATACGCTGTACGTTATACGTTATACGTTACACGTTCTGCGTCATACGTTATACGTTACACGATCTGCGTTATACGTTATACGTTATACGTTATACGCAGTACGTTATTCGATATACGTTATACGCTGTACGTTAAACGTTATACGTTACACGTTCTGCGTTATACGTTATTCGGAATACGTTATACGCTGTACGTTATACGTTATACGTTACACGTTCTGCGTTATACGTTATACGTTATACGTTATACGTTATACGTTATACGTTATACGTTATACGTTATACGTTATACGTTATACGTTATACGTTATACGTTATACGTTATACGTTATACGTTATACGTTATACGTTATACGTTATACGTTATACGTTATACGTTATACGTTATACGTAATACGTTATACGTTATACGTTATACGTTATACGTTATACGTTATACGTTATACGTTATACGTTATACGTTATACGTTATACGTTATACGTTATACGTTATACGTTATACGTTATACGTTATACGTTATACGTTATACGTTATACGTTATACGTTATACGTTATACGTTATACGTTATACGTTATACGTTATACGTTATACGTTATACGTTATACGTTATACGTTATACGTTATACGTTATTCGATATACGTTATACGCTGTACGTTATACGTTATACGTTACACGTTCTGCGTTATACGTTATACGTTATACATTATACGTTATACTTATTACATAATTCGTCATACGTTATACGTTATACGTTATACGTTATACGTTATACGTTATACGTTATACGTTATACGTTATACGTTATACGTTATACGTTATACGTTATACGTTATACGTTATACGTTATAGGTTATACGTTATACGTTATACGTTATACGTTATACGTTATACGTTACACGTTCTGCGTTATACGTTATACGTTATACGTTATACGTAATACGTTATATGTTATACGTTATACGTTATACGTTATACCTTATACGTTATACGTTATACGTTATACGTTATACGTTATACGTTATACGTTATACGTTATACGTTATTCGATATACGTTATACGTTTTACGTTATTCGATATACGTTATTCGCTGTACGTTATACGTTATACGTTACACGTTCTGCGTTATACGTTATACGTTATACATTATACGTTATACTTATTACATAATTCGTTATACGTTATACGTTATACGTTATACATTATACGTTATACGTTATACGTTATACGTTATACGTTATACGTTATACGTTATACGTTATACGTTATAGGTTATACGTTATACGTTATACGTTACACGTTCTGCGTTATACGTTATACGTTATACGTTATACGTAATACGTTATATGTTATACGTTATACGTTATACGTTATACCTTATACGTTATACGTTATACGTTATACGTTATACGTTATACGTTATACGTTATACGTTATACGTTATACGTTATACGTTATACGTTATACGTTACACGTTCTGCGTTATACGTTATACGTTATACGTTATACGTAATACGTTATATGTTATACGTTATACGTTATACGTTATACCTTATACGTTATACGTTATACGTTATACGTTATACGTTATACGTTATACGTTATACGTTATACGTTATACGTTATTCGATATACGTTATACGCTGTACGTTAAACGTTATACGTTACACGTTATACGTTTTACGTTACACGTTCTGCGTTATACGTTATACGTTATACGTTATACGCAGTACGTTATTTGATATACGTTATACGCTGTACGTTAAACGTTATACGTTATACGTTATACGTTATACGTTATACGTTATACGCTGTACGTTATACGTTATACGTTACACGTTCTGCGTCATACGTTATACGTTACACGTTCTGCGTTATACGTTATACGTTATACGTTATACGCAGTACGTTATTCGATATACGTTATACGCTGTACGTTAAACGTTATACGTTACACGTTCTGCGTTATACGTTATTCGGAATACGTTATACGCTGTACGTTATACGTTATACGTTACACGTTCTGCGTTATACGTTATACGTTATACGTTATACGCAGTACGTTATTCGATATACGTTATACGCTGTACGTTAAACGATATACGTTACACGTTCTGCGTTATACGTTTTACGTTATACGTTACACGTTATACGTTATACGTTATACGTTATACGTTACACGTTACACGTTATACGTTATACGTTATACGTTATACGTTATACGTTATACGTTATACGTTATACGTTATACGTTATACGTTATACGTTATACGTTATACGTTATACGTTATACGTTATACGTTATACGTTATACGTTATACGTTATACGTTATACGTTATACGTTATACGTTATACGTTATACGTTATACGTTATACGTTATACGTTATACGTTATACGTTATACGTTATACGTTATACGTTATACGTTATACGTTATACGTTATACGTTATACGTTATACGTTATACGTTATACGTTATACGTTATACGTTATACGTTATACGTTATACGTTATACGTTATACGTTATACGTTATACGTTATACGTTATACGTTATACGTTATACGTTATACGTTATACGTTATACGTTATACGTTACACGTTCTGCGTTATACGTTATACGTTATACGTTATACGTTATACGTAATACGTTATATGTTATACGTTATACGTTATACGTTATACCTTATACGTTATACGTTATACGTTATACGTTATACGTTATACGTTATACGTTATACGTTATACGTTATACGTTACACGTTCTGCGTTATACGTTATACGTTATACGTTATACGTAATACGTTATATGTTATACGTTATACGTTATACGTTATACCTTATACGTTATACGTTATACGTTATACGTTATACGTTATACGTTATACGTTATACGTTATACGTTATACGTTATACGTTATACGTTATACGTTATACGTTATACGTTATACGTTATTCGATATACGTTATACGCTGTACGTTAAACGTTATACGTTACACGTTATACGTTTTACGTTATACGTTATACGTTATACGCAGTACGTGATTCGATATACGTTATACGCTGTACGTTAAACGATATACGTTACACGTTCTGCGTTATACGTTTTACGTTATTCGATATACGTTATACGCTGTACGTTATACGTTATACGTTACACGTTCTGCGTTATACGTTATACGTTATACGTTATACGTTATACGCAGTACGTTATTTGATATACGTTATACGCTGTACGTTAAACGTTATACGTTATACGTTATACGTTATACGTTATACGTTATACGCTGTACGTTATACGTTATACGTTACACGTTCTGCGTCATACGTTATACGTTACACGTTCTGCGTTATACGTTATACGTTATACGTTATACGCAGTACGTTATTCGATATACGTTATACGCTGTACGTTAAACGTTATACGTTACACGTTCTGCGTTATACGTTATTCGGAATACGTTATACGCTGTACGTTATACGTTATACGTTACACGTTCTGCGTTATACGTTATACGTTATACGTTATACGCAGTACGTTATTCGATATACGTTATACGCTGTACGTTAAACGATATACGTTACACGTTCTGCGTTATACGTTTTACGTTATACGTTACACGTTATACGTTATACGTTATACGTTATACGTTATACGTTACACGTTACACGTTATACGTTATACGTTATACGTTATACGTTATACGTTATACGTTATACGTTATACGTTATACGTTATACGTTATACGTTATACGTTATACGTTATACGTTATACGTTATACGTTATACGTTATACGTTATACGTTATACGTTATACGTTATACGTTATACGTTATACGTTATACGTTATACGTTATACGTTATACGTTATACGTTATACGTTATACGTTATACGTTATACGTTATACGTTACACGTTCTGCGTTATACGTTATACGTTATACGTTATAAGTAATACGTTATATGTTATTCGTTATACGTTATACGTTATACCTTATACGTTATACGTTATACGTTATACGTTATACGTTATACGTTATACGTTATACGTTATACGTTACACGTTCTGCGTTATACGTTATACGTTATACGTTATACGCAGTACGTGATTCGATATACGTTATACGCTGTACGTTAAACGATATACGTTACACGTTCTGCGTTATACGTTTTACGTTATTCGATATACGTTATACGCTGTACGTTATACGTTATACGTTACACGTTCTGCGTTATACGTTATACGTTATACGTTATACGTTATACGCAGTACGTTATTTGATATACGTTATACGCTGTACGTTAAACGTTATACGTTATACGTTATACGTTATACGTTATACGTTATACGCTGTACGTTATACGTTATACGTTACACGTTCTGCGTCATACGTTATACGTTACACGTTCTGCGTTATACGTTATACGTTATACGTTATACGCAGTACGTTATTCGATATACGTTATACGCTGTACGTTAAACGTCATACGTTACACGTTCTGCGTTATACGTTATTCGGAATACGTTATACGCTGTACGTTATACGTTATACGTTACACGTTCTGCGTTATACGTTATACGTTATACGTTATACGCAGTACGTTATTCGATATACGTTATACGCTGTACGTTAAACGATATACGTTACACGTTCTGCGTTATACGTTTTACGTTATACGTTACACGTTATACGTTATACGTTATACGTTATACGTTATACGTTACACGTTACACGTTATACGTTATACGTTATACGTTATACGTTATACGTTATACGTTATACGTTATACGTTATACGTTATACGTTATACGTTATACGTTATACGTTATACGTTATACGTTATACGTTATACGTTATACGTTATACGTTATACGTTATACGTTATACGTTATACGTTATACGTTATACGTTATACGTTATACGTTATACGTTATACGTTATACGTTATACGTTATACGTTATACGTTATACGTTATACGTTATACGTTATACGTTATACGTTACACGTTCTGCGTTATACGTTATACGTTATACGTTATACGTAATACGTTATATGTTATTCGTTATACGTTATACGTTATACCTTATACGTTATACGTTATACGTTATACGTTATACGTTATACGTTATACGTTATACGTTATACGTTACACGTTCTGCGTTATACGTTATACGTTATACGTTATACGTAATACGTTATATGTTATACGTTATACGTTATACGTTATACCTTATACGTTATACGTTATACGTTATACGTTATACGTTATACGTTATACGTTATACGTTATACGTTATACGTTATTCGATATACGTTATACGCTGTACGTTAAACGTTATACGTTACACGTTATACGTTTTACGTTATACGTTATACGTTATACGCAGTACGTGATTCGATATACGTTATACGCTGTACGTTAAACGATATACGTTACACGTTCTGCGTTATACGTTTTACGTTATTCGATATACGTTATACGCTGTACGTTATACGTTATACGTTACACGTTCTGCGTTATACGTTATACGTTATACATTATACGTTATACTTATTACATAATTCGTTATACGTTATACGTTATACGTTATACGTTATACGTTATACGTTATACGTTATACGTTATACGTTATACGTTATACGTTATACGTTATTCGATATACGTTATACGCTGTACGTTAAACGTTATACGTTACACGTTATACGTTTTACGTTATACGTTATACGCTGTACGTTATACGTTATACGTTACACGTTCTGCGTCATACGTTATACGTTACACGTTCTGCGTTATACGTTATACGTTATACGTTATACGCAGTACGTTATTCGATATACGTTATACCTTATACGTTATACGTTATACGTTATACGTTATACGTTATACGTTATACGTTATACGTTATACGTTACACGTTCTGCGTTATACGTTATACGTTATACGTTATACGTAATACGTTATATGTTATACGTTATACGTTATACGTTATACCTTATACGTTATACGTTATACGTTATACGTTATACGTTATACGTTATACGTTATACGTTATACGTTATACGTTATACGTTATACGTTATACGTTATACGTTATACGTTATTCGATATACGTTATACGCTGTACGTTAAACGTTATACGTTACACGTTATACGTTTTACGTTATACGTTATACGTTATACGCAGTACGTGATTCGATATACGTTATACGCTGTACGTTAAACGATATACGTTACACGTTCTGCGTTATACGTTTTACGTTATTCGATATACGTTATACGCTGTACGTTATACGTTATACGTTACACGTTCTGCGTTATACGTTATACGTTATACGTTATACGTTATACGCAGTACGTTATTTGATATACGTTATACGCTGTACGTTAAACGTTATACGTTATACGTTATACGTTATACGTTATACGTTATACGCTGTACGTTATACGTTATACGTTACACGTTCTGCGTCATACGTTATACGTTACACGTTCTGCGTTATACGTTATACGTTATACGTTATACGCAGTACGTTATTCGATATACGTTATACGCTGTACTTTAAACGTTATACGTTACACGTTCTGCGTTATACGTTATTCGGAATACGTTATACGCTGTACGTTATACGTTATACGTTACACGTTCTGCGTTATACGTTATACGTTATACGTTATACGCAGTACGTTATTCGATATACGTTATACGCTGTACGTTAAACGATATACGTTACACGTTCTGCGTTATACGTTTTACGTTATACGTTACACGTTATACGTTATACGTTATACGTTATACGTTATACGTTACACGTTACACGTTATACGTTATACGTTATACGTTATACGTTATACGTTATACGTTATACGTTATACGTTATACGTTATACGTTATACGTTATACGTTATACGTTATACGTTATACGTTATACGTTATACGTTATACGTTATACGTTATACGTTATACGTTATACGTTATACGTTATACGTTATACGTTATACGTTATACGTTATACGTTATACGTTATACGTTATACGTTATACGTTATACGTTATACGTTATACGTTACACGTTCTGCGTTATACGTTATACGTTATACGTTATAAGTAATACGTTATATGTTATTCGTTATACGTTATACGTTATACCTTATACGTTATACGTTATACGTTATACGTTATACGTTATACGTTATACGTTATACGTTATACGTTACACGTTCTGCGTTATACGTTATACGTTATACGTTATACGCAGTACGTGATTCGATATACGTTATACGCTGTACGTTAAACGATATACGTTACACGTTCTGCGTTATACGTTTTACGTTATTCGATATACGTTATACGCTGTACGTTATACGTTATACGTTACACGTTCTGCGTTATACGTTATACGTTATACGTTATACGTTATACGCAGTACGTTATTCGATATACGTTATACGCTGTACGTTAAACGTTATACGTTATACGTTATACGTTATACGTTATACGTTATACGCTGTACGTTATACGTTATACGTTACACGTTCTGCGTCATACGTTATACGTTACACGTTCTGCGTTATACGTTATACGTTATACGTTATACGCAGTACGTTATTCGATATACGTTATACGCTGTACGTTAAACGTTATACGTTACACGTTCTGCGTTATACGTTATTCGGAATACGTTATACGCTGTACGTTATACGTTATACGTTACACGTTCTGCGTTATACGTTATACGTTATACGTTATACGCAGTACGTTATTCGATATACGTTATACGCTGTACGTTAAACGATATACGTTACACGTTCTGCGTTATACGTTTTACGTTATACGTTACACGTTATACGTTATACGTTATACGTTATACGTTATACGTTACACGTTACACGTTATACGTTATACGTTATACGTTATACGTTATACGTTATACGTTATACGTTATACGTTATACGTTATACGTTATACGTTATACGTTATACGTTATACGTTATACGTTATACGTTATACGTTATACGTTATACGTTATACGTTATACGTTATACGTTATACGTTATACGTTATACGTTATACGTTATACGTTATACGTTATACGTTATACGTTATACGTTATACGTTATACGTTATACGTTATACGTTATACGTTATACGTTATACGTTACACGTTCTGCGTTATACGTTATACGTTATACGTTATACGTAATACGTTATATGTTATTCGTTATACGTTATACGTTATACCTTATACGTTATACGTTATACGTTATACGTTATACGTTATACGTTATACGTTATACGTTACACGTTCTGCGTTATACGTTATACGTTATACGTTATACGTAATACGTTATATGTTATACGTTATACGTTATACGTTATACCTTATACGTTATACGTTATACGTTATACGTTATACGTTATACGTTATACGTTATACGTTATACGTTATACGTTATTCGATATACGTTATACGCTGTACGTTAAACGTTATACGTTACACGTTATACGTTTTACGTTATACGTTATACGTTATACGCAGTACGTGATTCGATATACGTTATACGCTGTACGTTAAACGATATACGTTACACGTTCTGCGTTATACGTTTTACGTTATTCGATATACGTTATACGCTGTACGTTATACGTTATACGTTACACGTTCTGCGTTATACGTTATACGTTATACATTATACGTTATACTTATTACATAATTCGTTATACGTTATACGTTATACGTTATACGTTATACGTTATACGTTATACGTTATACGTTATACGTTATACGTTATACGTTATTCGATATACGTTATACGCTGTACGTTAAACGTTATACGTTACACGTTATACGTTTTACGTTATACGTTATACGTTATACGCAGTACGTGATTCGATATACGTTATACGCTGTACGTTAAACGTTATACGTTATACGTTATTCGGAATACGTTATACGCTGTACGTTATACGTTATACGTTACACGTTCTGCGTTATACGTTATACGTTATACGTTATACGCAGTACGTGATTCGATATACGTTATACGCTGTACGTTAAACGATATACGTTACACGTTCTGCGTTATACGTTTTACGTTAACTGATATACGTTATACGCTGTACGTTATACGTTATACGTTACACGTTCTGCGTTATACGTTATACGTTATACATTATACGTTATACTTATTACATAATTCGTTATACGTTATACGTTATACGTTATACGTTATACGTTATACGTTATACGTTATACGTTATACGTTATACGTTATACGTTATACGTTATACGTTATACGTTATACGTTATACGTTATACGTTATACGTTATACGTTATACGTTATACGTTATACGTTATACGTTATACGTTATACGTTATACGTTATACGTTATACGTTATACGTTATACGTTATACGTTATACGTTATACGTTATACGTTATACGTTATACGTTATACGTTGTACGTTATACGTTATACGTTATACGTTATACGTTATACGTTATACGTTATACGTTATACGCTGTACGTTACACGTTATACGTTACACGTTCTGCGTTATACGTTATACGTTATACGTTATACGCAGTACGTTATTTGATATACGTTATACGCTGTACGTTAAACGTTATACGTTATACGTTATACGTTATACGTTATACGTTATACGCTGTACGTTATACGTTATACGTTACACGTTCTGCGTCATACGTTATACGTTACACGTTCTGCGTTATACGTTATACGTTATACGTTATACGCAGTACGTTATTCGATATACGTTATACGCTGTACGTTAAACGTTATACGTTACACGTTCTGCGTTATACGTTATTCGGAATACGTTATACGCTGTACGTTATACGTTATACGTTACACGTTCTGCGTTATACGTTATACGTTATACGTTATACGCAGTACGTTATTCGATATACGTTATACGCTGTACGTTAAACGATATACGTTACACGTTCTGCGTTATACGTTTTACGTTATACGTTATACGTTATACGTTATACGTTATACGTTATACGTTATACGTTATACATTATACGTTATACTTATTACATAATTCGTTATACGTTATACGTTATACGTTATACGTTATACGTTATACGTTATACGTTATACGTTATACGTTATACGTTATACGTTATACGTTATACGTTATACGTTATACGTTATACGTTATACGTTATACGTTATACGTTATACGTTATACGTTATACGTTATACGTTATACGTTATACGTTATACGTTATACGTTATACGTTATACGTTATACGTTATACGTTATACGTTATACGTTGTACGTTATACGTTATACGTTATACGTTATACGTTATACGTTATACGTTATACGTTATACGCTGTACGTTACACGTTATACGTTACACGTTCTGCGTTATACGTTATACGTTATACGTTATACGCAGTACGTTATTTGATATACGTTATACGCTGTACGTTAAACGTTATACGTTATACGTTATACGTTATACGTTATACGTTATACGCTGTACGTTATACGTTATACGTTACACGTTCTGCGTCATACGTTATACGTTACACGTTCTGCGTTATACGTTATACGTTATACGTTATACGCAGTACGTTATTCGATATACGTTATACGCTGTACGTTAAACGTTATACGTTACACGTTCTGCGTTATACGTTATTCGGAATACGTTATACGCTGTACGTTATACGTTATACGTTACACGTTCTGCGTTATACGTTATACGTTATACGTTATACGCAGTACGTTATTCGATATACGTTATACGCTGTACGTTAAACGATATACGTTACACGTTCTGCGTTATACGTTTTACGTTATACGTTACACGTTATACGTTATACGTTATACGTTATACGTTATACGTTACACGTTACACGTTATACGTTATACGTTATACGTTATACGTTATACGTTATACGTTATACGTTATACGTTATACGTTATACGTTATACGTTATACGTTATACGTTATACGTTATACGTTATACGTTATACGTTATACGTTATACGTTATACGTTATACGTTATACGTTATACGTTATACGTTATACGTTATACGTTATACGTTATACGTTATACGTTATACGTTATACGTTATACGTTATACGTTATACGTTATACGTTATACGTTATACGTTATACGTTATACGTTATACGTTATACGTTATACGTTATACGTTATACGTTATACGTTATACGTTATACGTTATACGTTATACGTTATACGTTATACGTTATACGTTATACGTTATACGTTATACGTTATACGTTATACGTTATACGTTATATGTTATACGTTATACGTTATACGTTATACGTTATTCGATATACGTTATACGCTGTACGTTATACGTTATACGTTACACGTTCTGCGTTATACGTTATACATTATACGTTATACTTATTACATAATTCGTTATACGTTATACGTTATACGTTATACGTTATACGTTATACGTTATACGTTATACGTTATACGTTATACGTTATACGTTATACGTTATACGTTATACGTTATACGTTATACGTTATACGTTGTACGTTGTACGTTATACGTTATACGTTATACGTTATACGTTATACGTTATACGTTATACGTTATACGTTATACGTTATACGTTATACGCTGTACGTTACACGTTATACGTTACACGTTCTGCGTTATACGTTATACGTTATACGTTATACGCAGTACGTTATTTGATATACGTTATACGCTGTACGTTAAACGTTATACGTTATACGTTATACGTTATACGTTATACGTTATACGCTGTACGTTATACGTTATACGTTACACGTTCTGCGTCATACGTTATACGTTACACGTTCTGCGTTATACGTTATACGTTATACGTTATACGCAGTACGTTATTCGATATACGTTATACGCTGTACGTTAAACGTTATACGTTACACGTTCTGCGTTATACGTTATTCGGAATACGTTATACGCTGTACGTTATACGTTATACGTTACACGTTCTGCGTTATACGTTATACGTTATACGTTATACGTTATACGTTATACGTTATACGTTATACGTTATACGTTATACGTTATACGTTATACGTTATACGTTATACGTTATACGTTATACGTTATACGTTATACGTTATACGTTATACGTTATACGTTATACGTTGTACGTTATACGTTATACGTTATACGTTATACGTTATACGTTATACGTTATACGTTATACGCTGTACGTTACACGTTATACGTTACACGTTCTGCGTTATACGTTATACGTTATACGTTATACTCAGTACGTTATTTGATATACGTTATACGCTGTACGTTAAACGTTATACGTTATACGTTATACGTTATACGTTATACGTTATACGCTGTACGTTATACGTTATACGTTACACGTTCTGCGTCATACGTTATACGTTACACGTTCTGCGTTATACGTTATACGTTATACGTTATACGCAGTACGTTATTCGATATACGTTATACGCTGTACGTTAAACGTTATACGTTACACGTTCTGCGTTTTACGTTATTCGGAATACGTTATACGCTGTACGTTATACGTTATACGTTACACGTTCTGCGTTATACGTTATACGTTATACGTTATACGCAGTACGTTATTCGATATACGTTATACGCTGTACGTTAAACGATATACGTTACACGTTCTGCGTTATACGTTTTACGTTATACGTTACACGTTATACGTTATACGTTATACGTTACACGTTACACGTTATACGTTATACGTTATACGTTATACGTTATACGTTATACGTTATACGTTATACGTTATACGTTATACGTTATACGTTATACGTTATACGTTATACGTTATACGTTATACGTTATACGTTCTACGTTATACGTTATACGTTATACGTTATACGTTATACGTTATACGTTATACGTTATACGTTATACGTTATACGTTATACGTTATACGTTATACGTTATACGTTGTACGTTATACGTTATACGTTATACGTTATACGTTATACGTTATACGTTATACGTTATACGTTATACGCTGTACGTTACACGTTATACGTTACACGTTCTGCGTTATACGTTATACGTTATACGTTATACGCAGTACGTTATTTGATATACGTTATACGCTGTACGTTAAACGTTATACGTTATACGTTATACGTTATACGTTATACGTTATACGCTGTACGTTATACGTTATACGTTACACGTTCTGCGTCATACGTTATACGTTACACGTTCTGCGTTATACGTTATACGTTATACGTTATACGCAGTACGTTATTCGATATACGTTATACGCTGTACGTTAAACGTTATACGTTACACGTTCTGCGTTATACGTTATTCGGAATACGTTATACGCTGTACGTTATACGTTATACGTTACACGTTCTGCGTTATACGTTATACGTTATACGTTATACGCAGTACGTTATTCGATATACGTTATACGCTGTACGTTAAACGATATACGTTACACGTTCTGCGTTATACGTTTTACGTTATACGTTACACGTTATACGTTATACGTTATACGT
This sequence comes from Lasioglossum morio, assembly GCA_916610235.2. Lineage (NCBI taxonomy): Eukaryota > Metazoa > Arthropoda > Insecta > Hymenoptera > Halictidae > Lasioglossum > Lasioglossum morio. Next base: position 25,694 of record CAKAJA020000127.1, on the reverse strand, counting down.
TATACGTTATACGTTATACGTTATACGTTATACGTTATACGTTATACGTTATACGTTATACGTTATACGTTATACGTTATACGTTATACGTTATACGTTATACGTTATACGTTATACGTTATACGTTGTACGTTATACGTTATACGTTATACGTTATACGTTGTACGTTATACGTTATACGTTATACGTTATACGTTATACGCAGTACGTGATTCGATATACGTTATACGCTGTACGTTAAACGATATACGTTACACGTTCTGCGTTATACGTTTTACGTTAACTGATATACGTTATACGCTGTACGTTATACGTTATACGTTACACGTTCTGCGTTATACGTTATACGTTATACATTATACGTTATACTTATTACATAATTCGTTATACGTTATACGTTATACGTTATACGTTATACGTTATACGTTATACGTTATACGTTATACGTTATACGTTATACGTTATACGTTATACGTTATACGTTATACGTTATACGTTATACGTTATACGTTATACGTTATACGTTATACGTTATACGTTATACGTTATACGTTATACGTTATACGTTATACGTTATACGTTATACGTTATACGTTATACGTTATACGTTGTACGTTATACGTTATACGTTATACGTTGTACGTTATACGTTATACGTTATACGTTATACGTTATACGTTATACGTTATACGTTATACGTTATACGTTATACGTTATACGCTGTACGTTACACGTTATACGTTACACGTTCTGCGTTATACGTTATACGTTATACGTTATACGCAGTACGTTATTTGATATACGTTATACGCTGTACGTTAAACGTTATACGTTATACGTTATACGTTATACGTTATACGTTATACGCTGTACGTTATACGTTATACGTTACACGTTCTGCGTCATACGTTATACGTTACACGTTACACGTTCTGCGTTATACGTTATACGTTATACGTTATACGCAGTACGTTATTCGATATACGTTATACGCTGTAAGTTAAACGTTATACGTTACACGTTCTGCGTTATACGTTATTCGGAATACGTTATACGCTGTACGTTATACGTTATACGTTACACGTTCTGCGTTATACGTTATACGTTATACGTTATACGCAGTACGTTATTCGATATACGTTATACGCTGTACGTTAAACGATATACGTTACACGTTCTGCGTTATACGTTTTACGTTATACGTTATACGTTATACGTTATACGTTATACGTTATACGTTATACGTTATACATTATACGTTATACTTATTACATAATTCGTTATACGTTATACGTTATACGTTATACGTTATACGTTATACGTTATACGTTATACGTTATACGTTATACGTTATACGTTATACGTTATACGTTATACGTTATACGTTATACGTTATACGTTATACGTTATACGTTATACGTTATACGTTATACGTTATACGTTATACGTTATACGTTATACGTTATACGTTATACGTTATACGTTATACGTTATACGTTATACGTTATACGTTATACGTTATACGTTGTACGTTATACGTTATACGTTATACGTTATACGTTATACGTTATACGTTATACGTTATACGCTGTACGTTACACGTTATACGTTACACGTTCTGCGTTATACGTTATACGTTATACGTTATACGCAGTACGTTATTTGATATACGTTATACGCTGTACGTTAAACGTTATACGTTATACGTTATACGTTATACGTTATACGTTATACGCTGTACGTTATACGTTATACGTTACACGTTCTGCGTCATACGTTATACGTTACACGTTCTGCGTTATACGTTATACGTTATACGTTATACGCAGTACGTTATTCGATATACGTTATACGCTGTACGTTAAACGTTATACGTTACACGTTCTGCGTTATACGTTATTCGGAATACGTTATACGCTGTACGTTATACGTTATACGTTACACGTTCTGCGTTATACGTTATACGTTATACGTTATACGCAGTACGTTATTCGATATACGTTATACGCTGTACGTTAAACGATATACGTTACACGTTCTGCGTTATACGTTTTACGTTATACGTTACACGTTATACGTTATACGTTATACGTTATACGTTATACGTTACACGTTACACGTTATACGTTATACGTTATACGTTATACGTTATACGTTATACGTTATACGTTATACGTTATACGTTATACGTTATACGTTATACGTTATACGTTATACGTTATACGTTATACGTTATACGTTATACGTTATACGTTATACGTTATACGTTATACGTTATACGTTATACGTTATACGTTATACGTTATACGTTATACGTTATACGTTATACGTTATACGTTATACGTTATACGTTATACGTTATACGTTATACGTTATACGTTATACGTTATACGTTATACGTTATACGTTATACGTTATACGTTATACGTTATACGTTATACGTTATACGTTATACGTTATACGTTATACGTTATACGTTATACGTTATACGTTATACGTTATACGTTATACGTTATACGTTATACGTTATACGTTATACGTTATACGTTATACATTATACGTTATACGTTATACGTTATACGTTATACGTTATACGTTATATGTTATACGTTATACGTTATACGTTATACGTTATTCGATATACGTTATACGCTGTACGTTATACGTTATACGTTACACGTTCTGCGTTATACGTTATACATTATACGTTATACTTATTACATAATTCGTTATACGTTATACGTTATACGTTATACGTTATACGTTATACGTTATACGTTATACGTTATACGTTATACGTTATACGTTATACGTTATACGTTATACGTTATACGTTATACGTTATACGTTATACGTTATACGTTGTACGTTGTACGTTATACGTTATACGTTATACGTTATACGTTATACGTTATACGTTATACGTTATACGTTATACGTTATACGTTATACGCTGTACGTTACACGTTATACGTTACACGTTCTGCGTTATACGTTATACGTTATACGTTATACGCAGTACGTTATTTGATATACGTTATACGCTGTACGTTAAACGTTATACGTTATACGTTATACGTTATACGTTATACGTTATACGCTGTACGTTATACGTTATACGTTACACGTTCTGCGTCATACGTTATACGTTACACGTTCTGCGTTATACGTTATACGTTATACGTTATACGCAGTACGTTATTCGATATACGTTATACGCTGTACGTTAAACGTTATACGTTACACGTTCTGCGTTATACGTTATTCGGAATACGTTATACGCTGTACGTTATACGTTATACGTTACACGTTCTGCGTTATACGTTATACGTTATACGTTATACGTTATACGTTATACGTTATACGTTATACGTTATACGTTATACGTTATACGTTATACGTTATACGTTATACGTTATACGTTATACGTTATACGTTATACGTTATACGTTATACGTTGTACGTTATACGTTATACGTTATACGTTATACGTTATACGTTATACGTTATACGCTGTACGTTACACGTTATACGTTACACGTTCTGCGTTATACGTTATACGTTATACGTTATACGCAGTACGTTATTTGATATACGTTATACGCTGTACGTTAAACGTTATACGTTATACGTTATACGTTATACGTTATACGCTGTACGTTATACGTTATACGTTACACGTTCTGCGTCATACGTTATACGTTACACGTTCTGCGTTATACGTTATACGTTATACGTTATACGCAGTACGTTATTCGATATACGTTATACGCTGTACGTTAAACGTTATACGTTACACGTTCTGCGTTATACGTTATTCGGAATACGTTATACGCTGTACGTTATACGTTATACGTTACACGTTCTGCGTTATACGTTATACGTTATACGTTATACGCAGTACGTTATTCGATATACGTTATACGCTGTACGTTAAACGATATACGTTACACGTTCTGCGTTATACGTTTTACGTTATACGTTACACGTTATACGTTATACGTTATACGTTATACGTTATACGTTACACGTTACACGTTATACGTTATACGTTATACGTTATACGTTATACGTTATACGTTATACGTTATACGTTATACGTTATACGTTATACGTTATACGTTATACGTTATACGTTATACGTTATACGTTATACGTTCTACGTTATACGTTATACGTTATACGTTATACGTTATACGTTATACGTTATACGTTATACGTTATACGTTATACGTTATACGTTATACGTTATACGTTATACGTTATACGTTATACGTTATACGTTATACGTTATACGTTATACGTTATACGTTATACGTTATACGTTATACGTTATACGTTATACGTTATACGTTATACGTTATACGTTATACGTTATACGTTATACGTTATACGTTATACGTTATACGTTATACGTTATACGTTATACGTTATACGTTATACGTTATACGTTATACGTTATACGTTATACGTTATACGTTATACGTTATACGTTATACGTTATACGTTATACGTTATACGTTATACGTTATACGTTATACGTTATACGTTATACGTTATACGTTATACGTTATACGTTATACGTTATACGTTATACGTTATACGTTATACGTTATACGTTATACGTTATACGTTATACGTTATACGTTATACGTTATACGTTATACGTTATACGTTATACGTTATACGTTATACGTTATACGTTATACGTTATACGTTATACGTTATACGTTATACGTTATACGTTATACGTTATACGTTATACGTTATACGTTATACGTTATACGTTATACGTTATACGTTATACGTTATACGTTATACGTTATACGTTATTCGATATACGTTATACGCTGTACGTTATACGTTATACGTTACACGTTCTGCGTTATACGTTATACGTTATACATTATACGTTATACTTATTACATAATTCGTCATACGTTATATGTTATACGTTATACGTTATACGTTATACGTTATACGTTATACGTTATACGTTATACGTTATACGTTATACGTTATAGGTTATACGTTATACGTTATACGTTATACGTTATACGTTATACGTTACACGTTCTGCGTTATACGTTATATGTTATACGTTATACGTTATACGTTATACCTTATACGTTATACGTTATACGTTATACGTTATACGTTATACGTTATACGTTATACGTTATTCGATATACGTTATACGTTTTACGTTATTCGATATACGTTATTCGCTGTACGTTATACGTTATACGTTACACGTTCTGCGTTATACGTTATACGTTATACATTATACGTTATACTTATTACATAATTCGTTATACGTTATACGTTATACGTTATACATTATACGTTATACGTTATACGTTATACGTTATACGTTATACGTTATACGTTATACGTTATACGTTATACGTTATACGTTATACGTTATACGTTATACGTTATACGTTACACGTTCTGCGTTATACGTTATACGTTATACGTTATACGTAATACGTTATATGTTATACGTTATACGTTATACGTTATACCTTATACGTTATACGTTATACGTTATACGTTATACGTTATACGTTATACGTTATACGTTATACGTTATACGTTACACGTTCTGCGTTATACGTTATACGTTATACGTTATACGTAATACGTTATATGTTATACGTTATACGTTATACGTTATACCTTATACGTTATACGTTATACGTTATACGTTATACGTTATACGTTATACGTTATACGTTATACGTTATTCGATATACGTTATACGCTGTACGTTAAACGTTATACGTTACACGTTATACGTTTTACGTTATACGTTATACGTTATACGCAGTACGTGATTCGATATACGTTATACGCTGTACGTTAAACGATATACGTTACACGTTCTGCGTTATACGTTTTACGTTATTCGATATACGTTATACGCTGTACGTTATACGTTATACGTTACACGTTCTGCGTTATACGTTATACGTTATACATTATACGTTATACTTATTACATAATTCGTTATACGTTATACGTTATACGTTATACGTTATACGTTATACGTTATACGTTATACGTTATACGTTATACGTTATACGTTATACGTTATACGTTATACGTTATACGTTATACGTTATACGTTATACGTTATACGTTATACGTTATACGTTATACGTTATACGTTACATGTTCTGCGTTATACGTTATACGTTATACGTTATACGTAATACGTTATATGTTATACGTTATACGTTATACGTTATACCTTATACGTTATACGTTATACGTTATACGTTATACGTTATACGTTATACGTTATACGTTATACGTTATACGTTATACGTTATTCGATATACGTTATACGCTGTACGTTAAACGTTATACGTTACACGTTATACGTTTTACGTTATACGTTATACGTTATACGCAGTACGTGATTCGATATACGTTATACGCTGTACGTTAAACGTTATACGTTATACGTTATTCGGAATACGTTATACGCTGTACGTTATACGTTATACGTTACACGTTCTGCGTTATACGTTATACGTTATACGTTATACGCAGTACGTGATTCGATATACGTTATACGCTGTACGTTAAACGATATACGTTACACGTTCTGCGTTATACGTTTTACGTTAACTGATATACGTTATACGCTGTACGTTATACGTTATACGTTACACGTTCTGCGTTATACGTTATACGTTATACATTATACGTTATACTTATTACATAATTCGTTATACGTTATACGTTATACGTTATACGTTATACGTTATACGTTATACGTTATACGTTATACGTTATACGTTATACGTTATACGTTATACGTTATACGTTATACGTTATACGTTATACGTTATACGTTATACGTTATACGTTATACGTTATACGTTATACGTTATACGTTATACGTTATACGTTATACGTTATACGTTATACGTTGTACGTTATACGTTATACGTTATACGTTATACGTTATACGTTATACGTTATACGTTATACGCTGTACGTTACACGTTATACGTTACACGTTCTGCGTTATACGTTATACGTTATACGTTATACGCAGTACGTTATTTGATATACGTTATACGCTGTACGTTAAACGTTATACGTTATACGTTATACGTTATACGTTATACGTTATACTCTGTACGTTATACGTTATACGTTACACGTTCTGCGTCATACGTTATACGTTACACGTTCTGCGTTATACGTTATACGTTATACGTTATACGCAGTACGTTATTCGATATACGTTATACGCTGTACGTTAAACGTTATACGTTACACGTTCTGCGTTATACGTTATTCGGAATACGTTATACGCTGTACGTTATACGTTATACGTTACACGTTCTGCGTTATACGTTATACGTTATACGTTATACGCAGTACGTTATTCGATATACGTTATACGCTGTACGTTAAACGATATACGTTACACGTTCTGCGTTATACGTTTTACGTTATACGTTACACGTTATACGTTATACGTTATACGTTATACGTTATACGTTATACGTTATACGTTATACGTTACACGTTACACGTTACACGTTATACGTTATACGTTATACGTTATACGTTATACGTTATACGTTATACGTTATACGTTATACGTTATACGTTATACGTTATACGTTATACGTTATACGTTATACGTTATACGTTATACGTTATACGTTATACGTTATACGTTATACGTTATACGTTATACGTTATACGTTATACGTTATACGTTATACGTTATACGTTATACGTTATACGTTATACGTTATACGTTATACGTTATACGTTATACGTTATACGTTATACGTTATACGTTATACGTTATACGTTATACGTTATACGTTACACGTTCTGCGTTATACGTTATACGTTATACGTTATACGTAATACGTTATATGTTATACGTTATACGTTATACGTTATACCTTATACGTTATACGTTATACGTTATACGTTATACGTTATACGTTATACGTTATACGTTATACGTTACACGTTCTGCGTTATACGTTATACGTTATACGTTATACGTAATACGTTATATGTTATACGTTATACGTTATACGTTATACCTTATACGTTATACGTTATACGTTATACGTTATACGTTATACGTTATACGTTATACGTTATACGTTATACGTTATTCGATATACGTTATACGCTGTACGTTAAACGTTATACGTTATACGTTATACGTTATACGTTATACGTTATACGTTATACGTTATACGTTATACGTTATACGTTGTACGTTATACGTTATACGTTATACGTTATACGTTATACGTTATACGTTATACGTTATACGTTATACGCTGTACGTTACACGTTATACGTTACACGTTCTGCGTTATACGTTATACGTTATACGTTATACGCAGTACGTTATTTGATATACGTTATACGCTGTACGTTAAACGTTATACGTTATACGTTATACGTTACACGTTCTGCGTTATACGTTATACGTTATACGTTATACGTAATACGTTATATGTTATACGTTATACGTTACACGTTCTGCGTTATACGTTATACGTTATACGTTATACGCAGTACGTTATTCGATATACGTTATACGCTGTACGTTAAACGTTATACGTTACACGTTCTGCGTTATACGTTATTCGGAATACGTTATACGCTGTACGTTATACGTTATACGTTACACGTTCTGCGTTATACGTTATACGTTATACGTTATACGCAGTACGTTATTCGATATACGTTATACGCTGTACGTTAAACGATATACGTTACACGTTCTGCGTTATACGTTTTACGTTATACGTTACACGTTATACGTTATACGTTATACGTTATACGTTATACGTTACACGTTACACGTTATACGTTATACGTTATACGTTATACGTTATACGTTATACGTTATACGTTATACGTTATACGTTATACGTTATACGTTATACGTTATACGTTATACGTTATACGTTATACGTTATACGTTATACGTTATACGTTATACGTTATACGTTATACGTTATACGTTATACGTTATACGTTATACGTTATACGTTATACGTTATACGTTATACGTTATACGTTATACGTTATACGTTATACGTTATACGTTATACGTTATACGTTATACGTTATACGTTATACGTTATACGTTATACGTTATACGTTATACGTTATACGTTATACGTTATACGTTATACGTTATACGTTATACGTTATACGTTATACGTTATACGTTATACGTTATACGTTATACGTTATACGTTATACGTTATACGTTACACGTTCTGCGTTATACGTTATACGTTATACGTTATACGTAATACGTTATATGTTATACGTTATACGTTATACGTTATACCTTATACGTTATACGTTATACGTTATACGTTATACGTTATACGTTATACGTTATACGTTATACGTTACACGTTCTGCGTTATACGTTCTACGTTATACGTTATACGTAATACGTTATATGTTATACGTTATACGTTATACGTTATACCTTATACGTTATACGTTATACGTTATACGTTATACGTTATACGTTATACGTTATACGTTATACGTTATACGTTATTCGATATACGTTATACGCTGTACGTTAAACGTTATATGTTACACGTTATACGTTTTACGTTATACGTTATACGTTATACGCAGTACGTGATTCGATATACGTTATACGCTGTACGTTAAACGATATACGTTACACGTTCTGCGTTATACGTTTTACGTTATTCGATATACGTTATACGCTGTACGTTATACGTTATACGTTACACGTTCTGCGTTATACGTTATACGTTATACATTATACGTTATACTTATTACATAATTCGTTATACGTTATACGTTATACGTTATACGTTATACGTTATACGTTATACGTTATACGTTATACGTTATACGTTATACGTTATACGTTATACGTTATACGTTATACGTTATTCGATATACGTTATACGCTGTACGTTAAACGTTATACGTTACACGTTATACGTTTTACGTTATACGTTATACGTTATACGCAGTACGTGATTCGATATACGTTATACGCTGTACGTTAAACGTTATACGTTATACGTTATTCGGAATACGTTATACGCTGTACGTTATACGTTATACGTTACACGTTCTGCGTTATACGTTATACGTTATACGTTATACGCAGTACGTGATTCGATATACGTTATACGCTGTACGTTAAACGATATACGTTACACGTTCTGCGTTATACGTTTTACGTTAACTGATATACGTTATACGCTGTACGTTATACGTTATACGTTACACGTTATACGTTATACGTTATACGTTATACGTTATACGTTATACGTTACACGTTACACGTTATACGTTATACGTTATACGTTATACGTTATACGTTATACGTTATACGTTATACGTTACACGTTACACGTTATACGTTATACGTTATACGTTATACGTTATACGTTATACGTTATACGTTATACGTTATACGTTATACGTTATACGTTATACGTTATACGTTATACGTTATACGTTATACGTTATACGTTATACGTTATACGTTATACGTTATACGTTATACGTTATACGTTATACGTTATACGTTATACGTTATACGTTATACGTTATACGTTATACGTTATACGTTATACGTTATACGTTATACGTTATACGTTATACGTTATACGTTATACGTTATACGTTATACGTTATACGTTATACGTTACACGTTCTGCGTTATACGTTATACGTTATACGTTATACGTAATACGTTATATGTTATACGTTATACGTTATACGTTATACCTTATACGTTATACGTTATACGTTATACGTTATACGTTATACGTTATACGTTATACGTTATACGTTACACGTTCTGCGTTATACGTTATACGTTATACGTTATACGTAATACGTTATATGTTATACGTTATACGTTATACGTTATACCTTATACGTTATACGTTATACGTTATACGTTATACGTTATACGTTATACGTTATACGTTATACGTTATACGTTATACGTTATACGTTATTCGATATACGTTATACGCTGTACGTTAAACGTTATACGTTATACGTTATACGTTATACGTTATACGTTATACGTTATACGTTATACGTTATACGTTATACGTTATACGTTATACGTTATACGTTATACGTTATACGTTATACGTTATACGTTATACGTTATACGCTGTACGTTACACGTTATACGTTACACGTTCTGCGTTATACGTTATACGTTATACGTTATACGCAGTACGTTATTTGATATACGTTATACGCTGTACGTTAAACGTTATACGTTATACGTTATACGTTACACGTTCTGCGTTATACGTTATACGTTATACGTTATACGTAATACGTTATATGTTATACGTTATACGTTACACGTTCTGCGTTATACGTTATACGTTATACGTTATACGCAGTACGTTATTCGATATACGTTATACGCTGTACGTTAAACGTTATACGTTACACGTTCTGCGTTATACGTTATTCGGAATACGTTATACGCTGTACGTTATACGTTATACGTTACACGTTCTGCGTTATACGTTATACGTTATACGTTATACGCAGTACGTTATTCGATATACGTTATACGCTGTACGTTAAACGATATACGTTACACGTTCTGCGTTATACGTTTTACGTTATACGTTACACGTTATACGTTATACGTTATACGTTATACGTTATACGTTACACGTTACACGTTATACGTTATACGTTATACGTTATACGTTATACGTTATACGTTATACGTTATACGTTATACGTTATACGTTATACGTTATACGTTATACGTTATACGTTATACGTTATACGTTATACGTTATACGTTATACGTTATACGTTATACGTTATACGTTATACGTTATACGTTATACGTTATACGTTATACGTTATACGTTATACGTTATACGTTATTCGTTATACGTTATACGTTATACGTTATACGTTATACGTTATACGTTATACGTTATACGTTATACGTTATACGTTATACGTTATACGTTATACGTTATACGTTATACGTTATACGTTATACGTTATACGTTATACGTTATACGTTATACGTTATACGTTATACGTTATACGTTATACGTTATACGTTATACGTTATACGTTACACGTTCTGCGTTATACGTTATACGTTATACGTTATACGTAATACGTTATATGTTATACGTTATACGTTATACGTTATACCTTATACGTTATACGTTATACGTTATACGTTATACGTTATACGTTATACGTTATACGTTATACGTTACACGTTCTGCGTTATACGTTATACGTTATACGTTATACGTAATACGTTATATGTTATACGTTATACGTTATACGTTATACCTTATACGTTATACGTTATACGTTATACGTTATACGTTATACGTTATACGTTATACGTTATACGTTATACGTTATTCGATATACGTTATACGCTGTACGTTAAACGTTATATGTTACACGTTATACGTTTTACGTTATACGTTATACGTTATACGCAGTACGTGATTCGATATACGTTATACGCTGTACGTTAAACGATATACGTTACACGTTCTGCGTTATACGTTTTACGTTATTCGATATACGTTATACGCTGTACGTTATACGTTATACGTTACACGTTCTGCGTTATACGTTATACGTTATACATTATACGTTATACTTATTACATAATTCGTTATACGTTATACGTTATACGTTATACGTTATACGTTATACGTTATACGTTATACGTTATACGTTATACGTTATACGTTATACGTTATACGTTATACGTTATACGTTATACGTTATTCGATATACGTTATACGCTGTACGTTAAACGTTATACGTTACACGTTATACGTTTTACGTTATACGTTATACGTTATACGCAGTACGTGATTCGATATACGTTATACGCTGTACGTTAAACGTTATACGTTATACGTTATTCGGAATACGTTATACGCTGTACGTTATACGTTATACGTTACACGTTCTGCGTTATACGTTATACGTTATACGTTATACGCAGTACGTGATTCGATATACGTTATACGCTGTACGTTAAACGATATACGTTACACGTTCTGCGTTATACGTTTTACGTTAACTGATATACGTTATACGTTATACGTTATACGTTATACGTTATACGTTATACGTTATACGTTATACGTTACACGTTCTGCGTTATACGTTATACGTTATACGTAATACGTTATATGTTATACGTTATACGTTATACGTTATACCTTATACGTTATACGTTATACGTTATACGTTATACGTTATACGTTATACGTTATACGTTATACGTTACACGTTCTGCGTTATACGTTATACGTTATACGTTATACGTAATACGTTATATGTTATACGTTATACGTTATACGTTATACCTTATACGTTATACGTTATACGTTATACGTTATACGTTATACGTTATACGTTATACGTTATACGTTATACGTTATACGTTATACGTTATTCGATATACGTTATACGCTGTACGTTAAACGTTATACGTTATACGTTATACGTTATACGTTATACGTTATACGTTATACGTTATACGTTATACGTTATACGTTATACGTTATACGTTATACGTTATACGTTATACGTTATACGTTATACGTTATACGTTATACGCTGTACGTTACACGTTATACGTTACACGTTCTGCGTTATACGTTATACGTTATACGTTATACGCAGTACGTTATTTGATATACGTTATACGCTGTACGTTAAACGTTATACGTTATACGTTATACGTTACACGTTCTGCGTTATACGTTATACGTTATACGTTATACGTAATACGTTATATGTTATACGTTATACGTTACACGTTCTGCGTTATACGTTATACGTTATACGTTATACGCAGTACGTTATTCGATATACGTTATACGCTGTACGTTAAACGTTATACGTTACACGTTCTGCGTTATACGTTATTCGGAATACGTTATACGCTGTACGTTATACGTTATACGTTACACGTTCTGCGTTATACGTTATACGTTATACGTTATACGCAGTACGTTATTCGATATACGTTATACGCTGTACGTTAAACGATATACGTTACACGTTCTGCGTTATACGTTTTACGTTATACGTTACACGTTATACGTTATACGTTATACGTTATACGTTATACGTTACACGTTACACGTTATACGTTATACGTTATACGTTATACGTTATACGTTATACGTTATACGTTATACGTTATACGTTATACGTTATACGTTATACGTTATACGTTATACGTTATACGTTATACGTTATACGTTATACGTTATACGTTATACGTTATACGTTATACGTTATACGTTATACGTTATACGTTATACGTTATACGTTATACGTTATACGTTATACGTTATACGTTATTCGTTATACGTTATACGTTATACGTTATACGTTATACGTTATACGTTATACGTTATACGTTATACGTTATACGTTATACGTTATACGTTATACGTTATACGTTATACGTTATACGTTATACGTTATACGTTATACGTTATACGTTATACGTTATACGTTATACGTTATACGTTATACGTTATACGTTATACGTTATACGTTATACGTTACACGTTCTGCGTTATACGTTATACGTTATACGTTATACGTAATACGTTATATGTTATACGTTATACGTTATACGTTATACCTTATACGTTATACGTTATACGTTATACGTTATACGTTATACGTTATACGTTATACGTTATACGTTACACGTTCTGCGTTATACGTTATACGTTATACGTTATACGTAATACGTTATATGTTATACGTTATACGTTATACGTTATACCTTATACGTTATACGTTATACGTTATACGTTATACCTTATACGTTATACGTTATACGTTATACGTTATACGTTATACGTTATACGTTATACGTTATACGTTATACGTTATTCGATATACGTTATACGCTGTACGTTAAACGTTATATGTTACACGTTATACGTTTTACGTTATACGTTATACGTTATACGCAGTACGTGATTCGATATACGTTATACGCTGTACGTTAAACGATATACGTTACACGTTCTGCGTTATACGTTTTACGTTATTCGATATACGTTATACGCTGTACGTTATACGTTATACGTTACACGTTCTGCGTTATACGTTATACGTTATACATTATACGTTATACTTATTACATAATTCGTTATACGTTATACGTTATACGTTATACGTTATACGTTATACGTTATACGTTATACGTTATACGTTATACGTTATACGTTATACGTTATACGTTATACGTTATACGTTATACGTTATTCGATATACGTTATACGCTGTACGTTAAACGTTATACGTTACACGTTATACGTTTTACGTTATACGTTATACGTTATACGCAGTACGTGATTCGATATACGTTATACGCTGTACGTTAAACGTTATACGTTATACGTTATTCGGAATACGTTATACGCTGTACGTTATACGTTATACGTTACACGTTCTGCGTTATACGTTATACGTTATACGTTATACGCAGTACGTGATTCGATATACGTTATACGCTGTACGTTAAACGATATACGTTACACGTTCTGCGTTATACGTTTTACGTTAACTGATATACGTTATACGCTGTACGTTATACGTTATACGTTACACGTTCTGCGTTATACGTTATACGATATACATTATACGTTATACTTATTACATAATTCGTTATACGTTATACGTTATACGTTATACGTTATACGTTATACGTTATACGTTATACGTTATACGTTATACGTTATACGTTATACGTTATACGTTATACGTTATACGTTATACGTTATACGTTATACGTTATACGTTATACGTTATACGTTATACGTTATACGTTATACGTTATACGTTATACGTTATACGTTATACGTTATACGTTATACGTTATACGTTATACGTTATACGTTATACGTTATACGTTGTACGTTATACGTTATACGTTATACGTTATACGTTATACGTTATACGTTATACGTTATACGCTGTACGTTACACGTTATACGTTACACGTTCTGCGTTATACGTTATACGTTATACGTTATACGCAGTACGTTATTTGATATACGTTATACGCTGTACGTTAAACGTTATACGTTATACGTTATACGTTATACGTTATACGTTATACGCTGTACGTTATACGTTATACGTTACACGTTCTGCGTCATACGTTATACGTTACACGTTCTGCGTTATACGTTATACGTTATACGTTATACGCAGTACGTTATTCGATATACGTTATACGCTGTACGTTAAACGTTATACGTTACACGTTCTGCGTTATACGTTATTCGGAATACGTTATACGCTGTACGTTATACGTTATACGTTACACGTTCTGCGTTATACGTTATACGTTATACGTTATACGCAGTACGTTATTCGATATACGTTATACGCTGTACGTTAAACGATATACGTTACACGTTCTGCGTTATACGTTTTACGTTATACGTTACACGTTATACGTTATACGTTATACGTTATACGTTATACGTTATACGTTACACGTTACACGTTATACGTTATACGTTATACGTTATACGTTATACGTTATACGTTATACGTTATACGTTATACGTTATACGTTATACGTTATACGTTATACGTTATACGTTATACGTTATACGTTATACGTTATACGTTATACGTTATACGTTATACGTTATACGTTATACGTTATACGTTATACGTTATACGTTATACGTTATACGTTATACGTTATACGTTATACGTTATACGTTATACGTTATACGTTATACGTTATACGTTATACGTTATACGTTATACGTTATACGTTATACGTTATACGTTATACGTTATACGTTATACGTTATACGTTATACGTTATACGTTATACGTTATACGTTATACGTTATACGTTATACGTTATACGTTATACGTTATACGTTATACGTTATACGTTATACGTTATACGTTATACGTTATACGTTATACGTTATACGTTATACGTTATACGTTATACGTTATACGTTATACGTTATACGTTATACGTTATACGTTATACGTTATACGTTATACGTTATACGTTATACGTTATACGTTATACGTTATACGTTATACGTTATACGTTATACGTTATACGTTATACGTTATACGTTATACGTTATACGTTATACGTTATACGTTATACGTTATACGTTATACGTTATACGTTATACGTTATACGTTATACGTTATACGTTATACGTTATACGTTATACGTTATACGTTATACGTTATACGTTATACGTTATACGTTATACGTTATACGTTATACGCTATACGTTATACGTTATACGTTATACGTTATACGTTATACGTTATACGTTATACGTTATACGTTATACGTTATACGTTATACGTTATACGTTATACGTTATACGTTATACGTTATACGTTATACGTTATACGTTATACGTTATACGTTATACGTTATACGTTATACGTTATACGTTATACGTTATACGTTATACGTTATACGTTATACGTTATTCGATATACGTTATACGCTGTACGTTAAACGTTATACGTTACACGTTATACGTTTTACGTTATTCGATATACGTTATACGCTGTACGTTATACGTTATAGGTTACACGTTCTGCGTTATACGTTATACGTTATACGTTATACGCAGTACGTTATTCGATATACGTTATACGCTGTACGTTAAACGATATACGTTATACGTTATACGTTATACGTTATACGTTATACGTTATACGTTATACGTTATACGTTATACGTTATACGTTATACGTTATACGTTATACGTTATACGTTATACGTTATACGTTATTCGATATACGTTATACGCTGTACGTTAAACGTTATACGTTACACGTTATACGTTTTACGTTATTCGATATACGTTATACGCTGTACGTTATACGTTATAGGTTACACGTTCTGCGTTATACGTTATACGTTATACGTTATACGCAGTACGTTATTCGATATACGTTATACGTTATACGTTATACGTTATACGTTATACGTTATACGTTATACGTTATACGTTATACGTTATACGTTATACGTTATACGTTATACGTTATACGTTATACGTTATACGTTATACGTTATACGTTATACGTTATACGTTATACGTTATACGTTATACGTTATACGTTATACGTTATACGTTATACGTTATACGTTATACGTTATACGTTATACGTTATACGTTATACGTTATACGTTATACGTTATACGTTATACGTTATACGTTATACGTTATACGTTATACGTTATACGTTATACGTTATACGTTATACGTTATACGTTATACGTTATACGTTATACGTTATACGTTATACGTTATACGTTATACGTTATACGTTGTACGTTGTACGTTGTACGTTATACGTTATACGTTAAACGTTATACGTTATACGTTACACGTTCTGCGTTATACGTTATTCGGAATACGTTATACGCTGTACGTTATACGTTATACGTTACACGTTCTGCGTTATACGTTATACGTTATACGTTATACGCAGTACGTTATTCGATATACGTTATACGCTGTACGTTAAACGATATACGTTACACGTTCTGCGTTATACGTTTTACGTTATACGTTACACGTTATACGTTATACGTTATACGTTATACGTTATACGTTACACGTTACACGTTATACGTTATACGTTATACGTTATACGTTATACGTTATACGTTATACGTTATACGTTATACGTTATACGTTATACGTTATACGTTATACGTTATACGTTATACGTTATACGTTATACGTTATACGTTATACGTTATACGTTATACGTTATACGTTATACGTTATACGTTATACGTTATACGTTATACGTTATACGTTATACGTTATACGTTACACGTTATACGTTATACGTTATACGTTATACGTTATACGTTATACGTTATACGTTATACGTTATACGTTATACGTTATACGTTATACGTTATACGTTATACGTTATACGTTATACGTTATTCGATATACGTTATACGCTGTACGTTAAACGTTATACGTTACACGTTATACGTTTTACGTTATACGTTATACGTTATACGCAGTACGTGATTCGAAATACGTTATACGCTGTACGTTAAACGATATACGTTACACGTTCTGCGTTATACGTTTTACGTTATTCGATATACGTTATACGCTGTACGTTATACGTTATACGTTACACGTTCTGCGTTATACGTTATACGTTATACATTATACGTTATACTTATTACATAATTCGTTATACGTTATACGTTATACGTTATACGTTATACGTTATACGTTATACGTTATACGTTATACGTTATACGTTATACGTTATACGTTATACGTTATACGTTATACGTTATACGTTATACGTTATACGTTATACGTTATACGTTATACGTTATACGTTACACGTTCTGCGTTATACGTTATACGTTATACGTTATACGTAATACGTTATACGTTATACGTTATACGTTATACGTTATACGTTATACGTTATACGTTATTCGATATACGTTATACGCTGTACGTTAAACGTTATACGTTACACGTTATACGTTTTACGTTATACGTTATACGTTATACGCAGTACGTGATTCGATATACGTTATACGCTGTACGTTAAACGTTATACGTTATACGTTATTCGGAATACGTTATACGCTGTACGTTATACGTTATACGTTACACGTTCTGCGTTATACGTTATACGTTATACGTTATACGCAGTACGTGGTTCGATATACGTTATACGCTGTACGTTAAACGATATACGTTACACGTTCTGCGTTATACGTTTTACGTTATTCGATATACGTTATACGCTGTACGTTATACGTTATACGTTACACGTTCTGCGTTATACGTTATACGTTATACATTATACGTTATACTTATTACATAATTCGTTATACGTTATACGTTATACGTTATACGTTATACGTTATACGTTATACGTTATACGTTATACGTTATACGTTATACGTTATACGTTATACGTTATACGTTATACGTTATACGTTATACGTTATACGTTATACGTTATACGTTATACGTTATACGTTATACGTTATACGTTATACGTTATACGTTATACGTTATACGTTATACGTTATACGTTATACGTTATACGTTATACGTTATACGTTATACGTTATACGTTATACGTTATACGTTATACGTTATACGTTACACGTTCTGCGTTATACGTTATACGTTATACGTTATACGTAATACGTTATATGTTATACGTTATACGTTTTACGTTATACCTTATACGTTATACGTTATACGTTATACGTTATACGTTATACGTTATACGTTATACGTTATACGTTATACGTTATACGTTATTCGATATACGTTATACGCTGTACGTTAAACGTTATACGTTACACGTTATACGTTTTACGTTATTCGATATACGTTATACGCTGTACGTTATACGTTATAGGTTACACGTTCTGCGTTATACGTTATACGTTATACGTTATACGTTATACGCAGTACGTTATTCGATATACGTTATACGCAGTACGTTATTCGATATACGTTATACGCTGTACGTTAAACGATATACGTTACACGTTATACGTTATACGTTATACGTTATACGTTATACGTTATACGTTATACGTTATACGTTATACGTTATACGTTATTCGATATACGTTATACGCTGTACGTTAAACGTTATACGTTACACGTTATACGTTTTACGTTATTCGATATACGTTATACGCTGTACGTTATACGTTATAGGTTACACGTTCTGCGTTATACGTTATACGTTATACGTTATACGCAGTACGTTATTCGATATACGTTATACGTTATACGTTATACGTTATACGTTATACGTTATACGTTATACGTTATACGTTATACGTTATACGTTATACGTTATACGTTATACGTTATACGTTATACGTTATACGTTATACGTTATACGTTATACGTTATACGTTATACGTTATACGTTATACGTTATACGTTATACGTTATACGTTATACGTTATACGTTATACGTTATACGTTATACGTTATACGTTATACGTTATACGTTATACGTTATACGTTATACGTTATACGTTATACGTTATACGTTATACGTTATACGTTATACGTTATACGTTATACGTTATACGTTATACGTTATACGTTATACGTTATACGTTATACGTTATACGTTATACGTTATACGTTATACGTTATACGTTATACGTTATACGTTATACGTTATACGTTATACGTTATACGTTATACGTTATACGTTATACGTTATACGTTATACGTTATACGTTATACGTTATACGTTATACGTTATACGTTATACGTTATACGTTATACGTTATACGTTATACGTTATACGTTATACGTTATACGTTATACGTTATACGTTATACGTTATACGTTATACGTTATACGTTATACGTTATACGTTATACGTTATACGTTATACGTTATACGTTATACGTTATACGTTATACGTTATACGTTATACGTTATACGTTATACGTTATACGTTATACGTTATACGTTATACGTTATACGTTATACGTTATACGTTATACGTTATACGTTATACGTTATACGTTATACGTTATACGTTATACGTTATACGTTATACGTTATACGTTATACGTTATACGTTATACGTTATACGTTATACGTTATACGTTATACGTTATACGTTATACGTTATACGTTATACGTTATACGTTATACGTTATACGTTATACGTTATACGTTATACGTTATACGTTATACGTTATACGTTATACGTTATACGTTATACGTTATACGTTATACGTTATACGTTATACGTTATACGTTATACGTTATACGTTATACGTTATACGTTATACGTTATACGTTATACGTTATACGTTATACGTTATACGTTATACGTTACACGTTATACGTTATACGTTATACGTTATACGTTATACGTTATACGTTATACGTTATACGTTATACGTTATACGTTATACGTTATACGTTACACGTTATACGTTATACGTTATACGTTATACGTTATACGTTATACGTTATACGTTATACGTTATACGTTATACGTTATACGTTATACGTTATACGTTATACGTTATTCGATATACGTTATACGCTGTACGTTAAACGTTATACGTTACACGTTATACGTTTTACGTTATACGTTATACGTTATACGCAGTACGTGATTCGAAATACGTTATACGCTGTACGTTAAACGTTATACGTTACACGTTATACGTTTTACGTTATACGTTATACGTTATACGCAGTACGTGATTCGAAATACGTTATACGCTGTACGTTAAACGATATACGTTACACGTTCTGCGTTATACGTTTTACGTTATTCGATATACGTTATACGCTGTACGTTATACGTTATACGTTACACGTTCTGCGTTATACGTTATACGTTATACATTATACGTTATACTTATTACATAATTCGTTATACGTTATACGTTATACGTTATACGTTATACGTTATACGTTATACGTTATACGTTATACGTTATACGTTATACGTTATACGTTATACGTTATACGTTATACGTTATACGTTATACGTTATACGTTATACGTTATACGTTATACGTTATACGTTACACGTTCTGCGTTATACGTTATACGTTATACGTTATACGTAATACGTTATACGTTATACGTTATACGTTATACGTTATACGTTATACGTTATACGTTATTCGATATACGTTATACGCTGTACGTTAAACGTTATACGTTACACGTTATACGTTTTACGTTATACGTTATACGTTATACGCAGTACGTGATTCGATATACGTTATACGCTGTACGTTAAACGTTATACGTTATACGTTATTCGGAATACGTTATACGCTGTACGTTATACGTTATACGTTACACGTTCTGCGTTATACGTTATACGTTATACGTTATACGCAGTACGTGGTTCGATATACGTTATACGCTGTACGTTAAACGATATACGTTACACGTTCTGCGTTATACGTTTTACGTTATTCGATATACGTTATACGCTGTACGTTATACGTTATACGTTACACGTTCTGCGTTATACGTTATACGTTATACATTATACGTTATACTTATTACATAATTCGTTATACGTTATACGTTATACGTTATACGTTATACGTTATACGTTATACGTTATACGTTATACGTTATACGTTATACGTTATACGTTATACGTTATACGTTATACGTTATACGTTATACGTTATACGTTATACGTTATACGTTATACGTTATACGTTATACGTTATACGTTATACGTTATACGTTATACGTTATACGTTATACGTTATACGTTATACGTTATACGTTATACGTTATACGTTATACGTTATACGTTATACGTTATACGTTACACGTTCTGCGTTATACGTTATACGTTATACGTTATACGTAATACGTTATATGTTATACGTTATACGTTTTACGTTATACCTTATACGTTATACGTTATACGTTATACGTTATACGTTATACGTTATACGTTATACGTTATACGTTATACGTTATTCGATATACGTTATACGCTGTACGTTAAACGTTATACGTTACACGTTATACGTTTTACGTTATTCGATATACGTTATACGCTGTACGTTATACGTTATAGGTTACACGTTCTGCGTTATACGTTATACGTTATACGTTATACGTTATACGCAGTACGTTATTCGATATACGTTATACGCAGTACGTTATTCGATATACGTTATACGCTGTACGTTAAACGATATACGTTACACGTTATACGTTATACGTTATACGTTATACGTTATACGTTATACGTTATACGTTATACGTTATACGTTATACGTTATTCGATATACGTTATACGCTGTACGTTAAACGTTATACGTTACACGTTATACGTTTTACGTTATTCGATATACGTTATACGCTGTACGTTATACGTTATAGGTTACACGTTCTGCGTTATACGTTATACGTTATACGTTATACGCAGTACGTTATTCGATATACGTTATACGTTATACGTTATACGTTATACGTTATACGTTATACGTTATACGTTATACGTTATACGTTATACGTTATACGTTATACGTTATACGTTATACGTTATACGTTATACGTTATACGTTATACGTTATACGTTATACGTTATACGTTATACGTTATACGTTATACGTTATACGTTATACGTTATACGTTATACGTTATACGTTATACGTTATACGTTATACGTTATACGTTATACGTTATACGTTATACGTTATACGTTATACGTTATACGTTATACGTTATACGTTATACGTTATACGTTATACGTTATACGTTATACGTTATACGTTATACGTTATACGTTATACGTTATACGTTATACGTTATACGTTATACGTTATACGTTATACGTTATACGTTATACGTTATACGTTATACGTTATACGTTATACGTTATACGTTATACGTTATACGTTATACGTTATACGTTATACGTTATACGTTATACGTTATACGTTATACGTTATACGTTATACGTTATACGTTATACGTTATACGTTATACGTTATACGTTATACGTTATACGTTATACGTTATACGTTATACGTTATACGTTATACGTTATACGTTATACGTTATACGTTATACGTTATACGTTATACGTTATACGTTATACGTTATACGTTATACGTTATACGTTATACGTTATACGTTATACGTTATACGTTATACGTTATACGTTATACGTTATACGTTATACGTTATACGTTATACGTTATACGTTATACGTTATACGTTATACGTTATACGTTATACGTTATACGTTATACGTTATACGTTATACGTTATACGTTATACGTTATACGTTATACGTTATACGTTATACGTTATACGTTATACGTTATACGTTATACGTTATACGTTATACGTTATACGTTATACGTTATACGTTATACGTTATACGTTATACGTTATACGTTATACGTTATACGTTATACGTTATACGTTATACGTTATACGTTATACGTTACACGTTATACGTTATACGTTATACGTTATACGTTATACGTTATACGTTATACGTTATACGTTATACGTTATACGTTATACGTTATACGTTATACGTTACACGTTATACGTTATACGTTATACGTTATACGTTATACGTTATACGTTATACGTTATACGTTATACGTTATACGTTATACGTTATACGTTATACGTTATTCGATATACGTTATACGCTGTACGTTAAACGTTATACGTTACACGTTATACGTTTTACGTTATACGTTATACGTTATACGCAGTACGTGATTCGAAATACGTTATACGCTGTACGTTAAACGATATACGTTACACGTTCTGCGTTATACGTTTTACGTTATTCGATATACGTTATACGCTGTACGTTATACGTTATACGTTACACGTTCTGCGTTATACGTTATACGTTATACATTATACGTTATACTTATTACATAATTCGTTATACGTTATACGTTATACGTTATACGTTATACGTTATACGTTATACGTTATACGTTATACGTTATACGTTATACGTTATACGTTATACGTTATACGTTATACGTTATACGTTATACGTTATACGTTATA
>CAKAJA020000126.1:0-41917 GCA_916610235.2 Lasioglossum morio | reverse complement strand
ACGTTATACGTTATACGTTATACGTTATACGTTATACGTTATACGTTGTACGTTATACGTTATACGTTATACGTTATACGTTATACGTTATACGTTATACGTTATACGTTGTACGTTATACGTTATACGTTTAACGTTATACATTATACATTATACGTTATACGTTAAACGTTACACGTTATACGTTATACGTTATAAGTAAATACGTTATATGTTTAACGTTATACGTTATATGTTATACGTTATACGTTATACGTTATACGTTATACGTTATACGTTATACGTTATACGTTATACGTTATACGTTATATGTTTATCGTTATACGTTATACGTTATACGTTATACGTTATACGTTATACGTTATACGTTATACGTTATACGTTATACGTTATACATTATACGTTATACGTTACACGATGTACGTTATACGTTATACATTATACGTTATACGTTATACGTTATACGTTATACGTTATACGTTATACGTTATACGTTATACGTTATACGTTATACGTTATACGTTATACGTTATACGTTATACGTTATACGTTATACGTTATACGTTATACGTTATACGTTATACGTTATACGTTATACGTTATACGTTATACGTTATACGTTATACGTTATACGTTATACGTTATACGTTATACGTTATACGTTATACGTTATACGTTATACGTTATACGTTATACGTTATACGTTATACGTTATACGTTATACGTTATACGTTATACGTTATACGTTATACGTTATACGTTATACGTTATACGTTATACGTTATACGTTATACGTTATACGTTATACGTTATACGTTATACGTTATACGTTATACGTTATACGTTATACGTTATACGTTATACGTTATACGTTATACGTTATACGTTATACGTTATACGTTATACGTTATACGTTATACGTTATACGTTATACGTTATACGTTATACGTTATACGTTATACGTTATACGTTATACGTTATACGTTATACGTTCTACGTTGTACGTTGTACGTTGTACGTTATACGTTATACGTTATACGTTATACGTTATACGTTATACGTTATACGTTATACGTTATACGTTATACGTTACACGTTACACGTTACACGTTACACGTTACACGTTATACGTTATACGTTATACGTTATACGTTACACGTTATACGTTATACGTTATACGTTATACGTTATACGTTGTACGTTGTACGTTGTACGTTGTACGTTATACGTTGTACGTTGTACGTTATACGTTATACGTTATATGTTATACGTTATACGTTATACGTTATACGTCATACGTTATACGTTATACGTTATACGTTATACGTTATACGCTATACGTTATACGTTATACGTTATACGTTATACGTTATACGTTATACGTTATACGTTATACGTTATACGTTATACGTTATACGTTATACGTTATACGTTATACGTTATACGTTATACGTTATACGTTATACGTTATACGTTATACGTTATACGTTATACGTTATACGTTATACGTTATACGTTATACGTTATACGTTATACGTTATACGTTGTACGTTATACGTTATACGTTTAACGTTATACATTATACATTATACGTTATACGTTAAACGTTACACGTTATACGTTATACGTTATAAGTAAATACGTTATATGTTTAACGTTATACGTTATATGTTATACGTTATACGTTATACGTTATACGTTATACGTTATACGTTATACGTTATACGTTATACGTTATACGTTATATGTTTATCGTTATACGTTATACGTTATACGTTATACGTTATACGTTATACGTTATACGTTATACGTTATACGTTATACGTTATACGTTATACGTTATACATTATACGTTATACGTTACACGATGTACGTTATACGTTATACGTTATACGTTATACGTTATACGTTATACGTTATACGTTATACGTTATACGTTATACGTTATACGTTATACGTTATACGTTATACGTTATACGTTATACGTTATACGTTATACGTTATACGTTATACGTTATACGTTATACGTTATACGTTATACGTTATACGTTATACGTTGTACGTTATACGTTATACGTTTAACGTTATACATTATACATTATACGTTATACGTTAAACGTTACACGTTATACGTTATACGTTATAAGTAAATACGTTATATGTTTAACGTTATACGTTATATGTTATACGTTATACGTTATACGTTATACGTTATACGTTATACGTTATACGTTATACGTTATACGTTATACGTTATATGTTTATCGTTATACGTTATACGTTATACGTTATACGTTATACGTTATACGTTATACGTTATACGTTATACGTTATACGTTATACGTTATACGTTATACATTATACGTTATACGTTACACGATGTACGTTATACGTTATACATTATACGTTATACGTTATACGTTATACGTTATACGTTATACGTTATACGTTATACGTTATACGTTATACGTTATACGTTATACGTTATACGTTATACGTTATACGTTATACGTTATACGTTATACGTTATACGTTATACGTTATACGTTATACGTTATACGTTATACGTTATACGTTATACGTTATACGTTATACGTTATACGTTATACGTTATACGTTATACGTTATACGTTATACGTTATACGTTATACGTTATACGTTATACGTTATACGTTATACGTTATACGTTATACGTTATACGTTATACGTTATACGTTATACGTTATACGTTATACGTTATACGTTATACGTTATACGTTATACGTTATACGTTATACGTTATACGTTATACGTTATACGTTATACGTTATACGTTATACGTTATACGTTATACGTTATACGTTATACGTTATACGTTATACGTTATACGTTATACGTTATACGTTATACGTTATACGTTATACGTTATACGTTATACGTTATACGTTATACGTTATACGTTATACGTTATACGTTCTACGTTGTACGTTGTACGTTGTACGTTATACGTTATACGTTATACGTTATACGTTATACGTTATACGTTATACGTTATACGTTATACGTTATACGTTACACGTTACACGTTACACGTTACACGTTACACGTTATACGTTATACGTTATACGTTATACGTTACACGTTATACGTTATACGTTATACGTTATACGTTATACGTTGTACGTTGTACGTTGTACGTTGTACGTTATACGTTGTACGTTGTACGTTATACGTTATACGTTATATGTTATACGTTATACGTTATACGTTATACGTCATACGTTATACGTTATACGTTATACGTTATACGTTATACGCTATACGTTATACGTTATACGTTATACGTTATACGTTATACGTTATACGTTATACGTTATACGTTATACGTTATACGTTATACGTTATACGTTATACGTTATACGTTATACGTTATACGTTATACGTTATACGTTATACGTTATACGTTATACGTTATACGTTATACGTTATACGTTATACGTTATACGTTATACGTTATACGTTATACGTTGTACGTTATACGTTATACGTTTAACGTTATACATTATACATTATACGTTATACGTTAAACGTTACACGTTATACGTTATACGTTATAAGTAAATACGTTATATGTTTAACGTTATACGTTATATGTTATACGTTATACGTTATACGTTATACGTTATACGTTATACGTTATACGTTATACGTTATACGTTATACGTTATATGTTTATCGTTATACGTTATACGTTATACGTTATACGTTATACGTTATACGTTATACGTTATACGTTATACGTTATACGTTATACGTTATACGTTATACATTATACGTTATACGTTACACGATGTACGTTATACGTTATACGTTATACGTTATACGTTATACGTTATACGTTATACGTTATACGTTATACGTTATACGTTATACGTTATACGTTATACGTTATACGTTATACGTTATACGTTATACGTTATAAGTTATACGTTATACGTTATACGTTATACGTTATACGTTATACGTTATACGTTATACGTTATACGTTATACGTTATACGTTATACGTTATACGTTATACGTTATACGTTATACGTTATACGTTATACGTTATACGTTATACGTTATACGTTATACGTTATACGTTATATGTTTAACGTTATACGTTATACGTTGTACGTTATACGTTATACGTTTAACGTTATACATTATACATTATACGTTATACGTTAAACGTTACACGTTATACGTTATACGTTATAAGTAAATACGTTATATGTTTAACGTTGAACGTTATATGTTATACGTTATACGTTATACGTTATACGTTATACGTTATACGTTCTACGTTATACGTTATACGTTATACGTTATACGTTATACGTTATACGTTATACGTTATACGTTATACGTTATACGTTATACGTTATACGTTATACGTTATACGTTATACGTTACACGTTACACGTTACACGTTACACGTTACACGTTATACGTTATACGTTATACGTTATACGTTACACGTTATACGTTATACGTTATACGTTATACGTTATACGTTGTACGTTGTACGTTGTACGTTGTACGTTATACGTTGTACGTTGTACGTTATACGTTATACGTTATATGTTATACGTTATACGTTATACGTTATACGTCATACGTTATACGTTATACGTTATACGTTATACGTTATACGCTATACGTTATACGTTATACGTTTTACGTTATACGTTATACGTTATACGTTATACGTTATACGTTATACGTTATACGTTATACGTTATACGTTATACGTTATACGTTATACGTTATACGTTATACGTTATACGTTATACGTTATACGTTATACGTTATACGTTATACGTTATACGTTATACGTTATACGTTATATGTTTAACGTTATACGTTATACGTTGTACGTTATACGTTATACGTTTAACGTTATACATTATACATTATACGTTATACGTTAAACGTTACACGTTATACGTTATACGTTATAAGTAAATACGTTATATGTTTAACGTTGAACGTTATATGTTATACGTTATACGTTATACGTTATACGTTATACGTTATACGTTCTACGTTATACGTTATACGTTATACGTTATACGTTATACGTTATACGTTATACGTTATACGTTATACGTTATACGTTATACGTTATACGTTATACGTTATACGTTATACGTTATACGTTATACGTTATACGTTATACGTTATACGTTATACGTTATACGTTATACGTTATACGTTATACGTTATACGTTATACGTTATATGTTTAACGTTAAAAGTTATACGTTATACGTTATACGCTGTACGTTGTACGTTGTACGTTGTACGTTGTACGTTATACGTTGTACGTTGTACGTTATACGTTATACGTTATATGTTATACGTTATACGTTATACGTTATACGTCATACGTTATACGTTATACGTTATACGTTATACGTTATACGCTATACGTTATACGTTATACGTTTTACGTTATACGTTATACGTTATACGTTATACGTTATACGTTATACGTTATACGTTATACGTTATACGTTATACGTTATACGTTATACGTTATACGTTATACGTTATACGTTATACGTTATACGTTATACGTTATACGTTATACGTTATACGTTATACGTTATACGTTATACGTTATACGTTAGACGTTACACGTTATACTTTATACGTTATACGTTATACGTTATACGTTATACGTTATACGTTATACGTTACACGTTATACTTTATACGTTATACGTTATACGTTATACGTTATACGTTATACGTTATACGTTATACGTTATACGTTATACGTTATACGTTATACGTTATACGTTATACGTTATACGTTATACGTTATACGTTATACGTTATACGTTATACGTTATACGTTATACGTTATACGTTATACGTTATACGTTATACGTTATACGTTATACGTTATACGTTATACGTTATACGTTATGCGTTATACGTTATCCGTTATACGTTATACGTTATACGTTATACGTTATACGTTATACGTTATACGTTATACGTTATACGTTATACGTTATACGTTATACGTTATACGTTATACGTTATACGTTATACGTTATACGTTATACGTTATACGTTATACGTTTAACATTATGCGTTATACGTTATACGTTATACGTTATACGTTGTACGTTATACGTTATACGTTATACGTTATACGTTATACGTTATACGTTATACGTTATACGTTATACGTTATACGTTATACGTTATACGTTATACGTTATACGTTATACGTTATACGTTATACGTTATATGTTTAACGTTATACGTTATACGTTGTACGTTATACGTTATACGTTTAACGTTATACATTATACATTATACGTTATACGTTAAACGTTACACGTTATACGTTATACGTTATAAGTAAATACGTTATATGTTTAACGTTATACGTTATATGTTATACGTTATACGTTATACGTTATACGTTATACGTTATACGTTATACGTTATACGTTATACGTTATACGTTATACGTTATACGTTATACGTTGTACGTTATACGTTATACGTTTAACGTTATACATTATACATTATACGTTATACGTTAAACGTTACACGTTATACGTTATACGTTATAAGTAAATACGTTATATGTTTAACGTTATACGTTATATGTTATACGTTATACGTTATACGTTATACGTTATACGTTATACGTTATACGTTATACGTTATACGTTATACGTTATACGTTATATGTTTATCGTTATACGTTATACGTTATACGTTATACGTTATACGTTATACGTTATACGTTATACGTTATACGTTATACGTTATACGTTATACGTTATACGTTATACATTATACGTTATACGTTACACGATGTACGTTATACGTTATACATTATACGTTATACGTTATACGTTATACGTTATACGTTATACGTTATACGTTATACGTTATACGTTATACGTTATACGTTATACGTTATACGTTATACGTTATACGTTATACGTTATACGTTATACGTTATACGTTATACGTTATACGTTATACGTTATACGTTATACGTTATACGTTATACGTTATACGTTATACGTTATACGTTATACGTTATACGTTATACGTTATACGTTATACGTTATACGTTATACGTTATACGTTATACGTTATACGTTATACGTTATACGTTATACGTTATACGTTATACGTTATACGTTATACGTTATACGTTATACGTTATACGTTATACGTTATACGTTATACGTTATACGTTATACGTTATACGTTATACGTTATACGTTATACGTTATACGTTATACGTTATACGTTATACGTTATACGTTATACGTTATACGTTATACGTTATACGTTATACGTTATACGTTCTACGTTGTACGTTGTACGTTGTACGTTATACGTTATACGTTATACGTTATACGTTATACGTTATACGTTATACGTTATACGTTATACGTTATACGTTACACGTTACACGTTACACGTTACACGTTACACGTTACACGTTACACGTTACACGTTACACGTTATACGTTATACGTTATACGTTACACGTTACACGTTATACGTTATACGTTATACGTTATACGTTATACGTTATACGTTATACGTTATACGTTATACGTTATACGTTATACGTTATACGTTATACGTTATACGTTATACGTTATACGTTATACGTTATACGTTATACGTTATACGTTATACGTTATACGTTATACGTTATACGTTATACGTTATACGTTATACGTTATACGTTATACGT
The DNA here is from genome assembly GCA_916610235.2 of Lasioglossum morio. Taxonomy (NCBI): domain Eukaryota; kingdom Metazoa; phylum Arthropoda; class Insecta; order Hymenoptera; family Halictidae; genus Lasioglossum; species Lasioglossum morio. The sequence goes on along the minus strand of CAKAJA020000126.1, from coordinate 34,149 downwards.
TATACGTTATACGTTATACGTTATATGTTTAACGTTAAAAGTTATACGTTATACGTTATACGTTATACGTTGTACGTTATACGTTATACGTTATACGTTATACGTTATACGTTATACGTTATACGTTATACGTTATACGTTATACGTTATACGTTATACGTTATACGTTATACGTTATACGTTATACGTTATACGTTATACGTTATACGTTATACGTTATACGTTATACGTTATACGTTATATGTTTAACGTTATACGTTATACGTTGTACGTTATACGTTATACGTTTAACGTTATACATTATACATTATACGTTATACGTTAAACGTTACACGTTATACGTTATACGTTATAAGTAAATACGTTATATGTTTAACGTTGAACGTTATATGTTATACGTTATACGTTATACGTTATACGTTATACGTTATACGTTCTACGTTATACGTTATACGTTATACGTTATACGTTATACGTTATACGTTATACGTTATACGTTATACGTTATACGTTATACGTTATACGTTATACGTTATACGTTATACGTTATACGTTATACGTTATACGTTATACGTTATACGTTATACGTTATACGTTATACGTTATACGTTATACGTTATACGTTATACGTTATATGTTTAACGTTAAAAGTTATACGTTATACGTTATACGCTGTACGTTGTACGTTGTACGTTGTACGTTGTACGTTATACGTTGTACGTTGTACGTTATACGTTATACGTTATATGTTATACGTTATACGTTATACGTTATACGTCATACGTTATACGTTATACGTTATACGTTATACGTTATACGTTATACGCTATACGTTATACGTTATACGTTTTACGTTATACGTTATACGTTATACGTTATACGTTATACGTTATACGTTATACGTTATACGTTATACGTTATACGTTATACGTTATACGTTATACGTTATACGTTATACGTTATACGTTATACGTTATACGTTATACGTTATACGTTATACGTTATACGTTATACGTTATACGTTATACGTTATACGTTATACGTTATACGTTAGACGTTACACGTTATACTTTATACGTTATACGTTATACGTTATACGTTATACGTTATACGTTATACGTTACACGTTATACGTTATACGTTATACGTTATACGTTATACGTTATACGTTATACGTTATACGTTATACGTTATACGTTATACGTTATACGTTATACGTTATACGTTATACGTTATACGTTATACGTTATACGTTATACGTTATACGTTATACGTTATACGTTATACGTTATACGTTATACGTTATACGTTCTACGTTGTACGTTGTACGTTGTACGTTATACGTTATACGTTATACGTTATACGTTATACGTTATACGTTATACGTTATACGTTATACGTTATACGTTACACGTTACACGTTACACGTTACACGTTACACGTTATACGTTATACGTTATACGTTATACGTTACACGTTATACGTTATACGTTATACGTTATACGTTATACGTTATACGTTATACGTTATACGTTATACGTTATACGTTATACGTTATACGTTATACGTTATACGTTATACGTTATACGTTATACGTTATACGTTATACGTTATACGTTATACGTTATACGTTATACGTTATACGTTATACGTTATACGTTATACGTTATACGTTATACGTTATACGTTATACGTTATACGTTATACGTTATACGTTATACGTTATACGTTATACGTTATACGTTATACGTTATATGTTTAACGTTAAAAGTTATACGTTATACGTTATACGTTATACGTTGTACGTTATACGTTATACGTTATACGTTATACGTTATACGTTATACGTTATACGTTATACGTTATACGTTATACGTTATACGTTATACGTTATACGTTATACGTTATACGTTATACGTTATACGTTATACGTTATACGTTATACGTTATACGTTATATGTTTAACGTTATACGTTATACGTTGTACGTTATACGTTATACGTTTAACGTTATACATTATACATTATACGTTATACGTTAAACGTTACACGTTATACGTTATACGTTATAAGTAAATACGTTATATGTTTAACGTTGAACGTTATATGTTATACGTTATACGTTATACGTTATACGTTATACGTTATACGTTCTACGTTATACGTTATACGTTATACGTTATACGTTATACGTTATACGTTATACGTTATACGTTATACGTTATACGTTATACGTTATACGTTATACGTTATACGTTATACGTTATACGTTATACGTTATACGTTATACGTTATACGTTATACGTTATACGTTATACGTTATACGTTATACGTTATACGTTATACGTTATACGTTATACGTTATACGTTATACGTTATACGTTATACGTTATACGTTATACGTTATACGTTATACGTTATACGTTATACGTTATACGTTATACGTTATACGTTATACGTTATACGTTATACGTTATACGTTATACGTTATACGTTATACGTTATACGTTATACGTTATACGTTATACGTTATACGTTATACGTTATACGTTATACGTTATACGTTATACGTTATACGTTATACGTTATACGTTATACGTTATACGTTATACGTTATACGTTATACGTTATACGTTATACGTTATACGTTATACGTTATACGTTATACGTTATACGTTATACGTTATACGTTATACGTTATACGTTATACGTTATACGTTATACGTTATACGTTATACGTTATACGTTATACGTTATACGTTATACGTTATACGTTATACGTTATACGTTATACGTTATACGTTATACGTTATACGTTATACGTTATACGTTATACGTTACACGTTATACGTTATACGTTATACGTTATACGTTATACGTTATACGTTATACGTTATACGTTATACGTTATACGTTATACGTTATACGTTATACGTTATACGTTATACGTTATACGTTATATGTTTAACGTTATACGTTATACGTTGTACGTTATACGTTATACGTTTAACGTTATACATTATACATTATACGTTATACGTTAAACGTTACACATTATACGTTATACGTTATAAGTAAATACGTTATATGTTTAACGTTATACGTTATATGTTATACGTTATACGTTATACGTTATACGTTATACGTTATACGTTATACGTTATACGTTATACGTTATACGTTATACGTTATACGTTATACGTTATACGTTATACGTTATACGTTATACGTTATATGTTTATCGTTATACGTTATACGTTATACGTTATACGTTATACGTTATACGTTATACGCTATACGTTATACGTTATACGTTATACATTATACGTTATACGTTACACGATGTACGTTATACGTTATACATTATACGTTATACGTTATACGTTATACGATATACGTTATACGTTATACGTTATACGTTATACGTTATACGTTATACGTTATACGTTATACGTTATACGTTATACGTTATACGTTATATGTTTAACGTTATACGTTATACGTTGTACGTTATACGTTATACGTTATACGTTATACGTTATACGTTATACGTTATACGTTATACGTTATACGTTATATGTTTAACGTTAAAAGTTATACGTTATACGTTATACGTTATACGTTGTACGTTATACGTTATACGTTATACGTTATACGTTATACGTTTAACATTATACGTTATACGTTATACGTTATACGTTATACGTTATACGTTGTACGTTATACGTTATACGTTATACGTATTACGTTATACGTTATACGTTATACGTTATACGTTATACGTTATACGTTATACGTTATACGTTATACGTTATACGTTATACGTTATACGTTATACGTTATACGTTATACGTTATACGTTATACGTTATACGTTATACGTTATACGTTATACGTTATACGTTATACGTTATACGTTATACGTTATACGTTATACGTTATACGTTATACGTTATACGTTATACGTTATACGTTATACGTTATACGTTATACGTTATACGTTATACGTTATACGTTGTACGTTATACGTTATACGTTATACGTTATACGTTATACGTTATACGTTACACGTTACACGTTATACTTTATACGTTATACGTTATACGTTATACGTTATACGTTATACGTTATACGTTATACGTTATACGTTATACGTTATACGTTATACGTTATACGTTATACGTTATACGTTATACGTTATACGTTATACGTTATACGTTATACGTTATACGTTATACGTTATACGTTATACGTTATACGTTATACGTTATACGTTATACGTTATACGTTATACGTTATACGTTATACGTTATACGTTATACGTTATACGTTATACGTTATACGTTATACGTTATACGTTATACGTTATACGTTATACGTTATACGTTATACGTTATACGTTATACGTTATACGTTATACGTTATACGTTATACGTTATACGTTATACGTTATACGTTATACGTTATACGTTATACGTTATACGTTATACGTTATACGTTATACGTTATACGTTATACGTTATACGTTATACGTTATACGTTATACGTTATACGTTATACGTTATACGTTATACGTTATACGTTATACGTTATACGTCTAAACGTTATACGTTGTACGTTATAGGTTATACGTTTAACATTATACGTTATACGTTATACTTTGTACGTTGTACGTTATACGTTATACGTTATACGTTGTACGTTATACGTTATACGTTATACGTTATACGTTATACGTTATACGTTACACGTTACACGTTATACTTTATACGTTATACGTTATACGTTATACGTTATACGTTATACGTTATACGTTATACGTTATACGTTATACGTTATACGTTATACGTTATACGTTATACGTTATACGTTATACGTTATACGTTATACGTTATACGTTATACGTTATACGTTATACGTTATACGTTATACGTTATACGTTATACGTTATACGTTATACGTTATACGTTATACGTTATACGTTATACGTTATACGTTATACGTTATACGTTATACGTTATACGTTATACGTTATACGTTATACGTTATACGTTATACGTTATACGTTATACGTTATACGTTATACGTTATACGTTATACGTTATACGTTATACGTTATACGTTATACGTTATACGTTATACGTTATACGTTATACGTTATACGTTATACGTTATACGTTATACGTTATACGTTATACGTTATACGTTATACGTTATACGTTATACGTTATACGTTATACGTTATACGTTATACGTTATACGTTATACGTTATACGTTATACGTTATACGTTATACGTTATACGTTATACGTTATACGTTATACGTTATACGTTATACGTTATACGTTATACGTTATGCATTATACGTTGTACGTTTAACGTTATACGTTATAGGTTATACGTTTAACATTATACGTTATACGTTATACGTTATGCGTTATACGTTATACGTTATACATTATACGTTGTACGTTATACGTTATACGTTATACGTTTAACGTTATACGTTATACATTATACGTTATACGTCTAAACGTTATACGTTGTACGTTATAGGTTATACGTTTAACATTATACGTTATACGTTATACGTTGTACGTTGTACGTTATACGTTATACGTTATACGTTATACGTTATACGTTATACGTTATACGTTATACGTTATACGGTATACGTTATACGTTATACGTTATACGTTATACGTTATACGTTATACGTTACACGTTATACGTTATACGTTATACGTTATACGTTATACGTTATACGTTATACGTTATACGTTATACGTTATACGTTATACGTTATACGTTATACGTTATACGTTATACGTTATACGTTATACGTTATACGTTATACGTTATACGTTATACGTTATACGTTATACGTTATACGTTATACGTTATACGTTATACGTTATACGTTATACGTTATACGTTATACGTTATACGTTATACGTTATACGTTATACGTTATACGTTATACGTTATACGTTATACGTTATACGTTATACGTTATACGTTATACGTTATACGTTATACGTTATACGTTATACGTTATACGTTATACGTTATACGTTATACGTTATACGTTATACGTTATACGTTATACGTTATACGTTATACGTTATACGTTATACGTTATACGTTATACGTTATACGTTATACGTTATACGTTATACGTTATACGTTATACGTTATACGTTATACGTTATACGTTATACGTTATGCATTATACGTTGTACGTTTAACGTTATACGTTATAGGTTATACGTTTAACATTATACGTTATACGTTATACGTTATGCGTTATACGTTATACGTTATACATTATACGTTGTACGTTATACGTTATACGTTATACGTTTAACGTTATACGTTATACATTATACGTTATACGTCTAAACGTTATACGTTGTACGTTATAGGTTATACGTTTAACATTATACGTTATACGTTATACGTTGTACGTTGTACGTTATACGTTATACGTTATACGTTATACGTTATACGTTATACGTTATACGTTATACGTTATACGTTATACGTTATACGTTATACGTTATACGTTATACGTTATACGTTATACGTTATACGTTATACGTTATACGTTATACGTTATACGTTATACGTTATACGTTATACGTTATACGTTATACGTTATACGTTATACGTTATACGTTATACGTTATACGTTATACGTTATACGTTATACGTTATACGTTATACGTTATACGTTATACGTTATACGTTATACGTTATACGTTATACGTTATACGTTATACGTTATACGTTATACGTTATACGTTATACGTTATACGTTATACGTTATACGTTATACGTTATACGTTATACGTTATACGTTATACGTTATACGTTATACGTTATACGTTATACGTTATACGTTATACGTTATACGTTATACGTTATACGTTATACGTTATACGTTATACGTTATACGTTATACGTTATACGTTATACGTTATACGTTATACGTTATACGTTATACGTTATACGTTATACGTTATACGTTATACGTTATACGTTATACGTTATACGTTATACGTTATACGTTATACGTTATACGTTATACGTTATACGTTATACGTTATACGTTATACGTTATACGTTATACGTTATACGTTATACGTTATACGTTATACGTTATACGTTATACGTTATACGTTATACGTTATACGTTATACGTTACACGTTATACGTTATACGTTATACGTTATACGTTATACGTTATACGTTATACGTTTAACATTATACGTTATACGTTATACGTTATACGTTATTCGTTATACGTTGTACGTTATACGTTATACGTTATACGTTATACGTTATACGTTATACGTTATACGTTATACGTTATACGTTATACGTTATACGTTATACGTTATACGTTATACGTTATACGTTATACGTTATACGTTATACGTTATACGTTATACGTTATACGTTATACGTTATACGTTATACGTTATACGTTATACGTTATATGTTTAACGTTATACGTTATACGTTGTACGTTATACGTTATACGTTTAACGTTATACATTATACATTATACGTTATACGTTAAACGTTACACATTATACGTTATACGTTATAAGTAAATACGTTATATGTTTAACGTTATACGTTATATGTTATACGTTATACGTTATACGTTATACGTTATACGTTATACGTTATACGTTATACGTTATACGTTATACGTTATACGTTATACGTTATACGTTATACGTTATACGTTATACGTTATATGTTTATCGTTATACGTTATACGTTATACGTTATACGTTATACGTTATACGTTATACGCTATACGTTATACGTTATACGTTATACATTATACGTTATACGTTACACGATGTACGTTATACGTTATACATTATACGTTATACGTTATACGTTATACGTTATACGTTATACGTTATACGTTATACGTTATACGTTATACGTTATACGTTATACGTTATACGTTATACGTTATACGTTATACGTTATATGTTTAACGTTATACGTTATACGTTGTACGTTATACGTTATACGTTATACGTTATACGTTATATGTTTAACGTTAAAAGTTATACGTTATACGTTATACGTTATACGTTGTACGTTATACGTTATACGTTATACGTTATACGTTATACGTTTAACATTATACGTTATACGTTATACGTTATACGTTATACGTTATACGTTATACGTTATACGTTGTACGTTATACGTTATACGTTATACGTTATACGTTATACGTTATACGTTATACGTTATACGTTATACGTTATACGTTATACGTTATACGTTATACGTTATACGTTATACGTTATACGTTATACGTTATACGTTATACGTTATACGTTATACGTTATACGTTATACGTTAAACGTTATACGTTATACGTTATACGTTATACGTTATACGTTATACGTTATACGTTATACGTTATACGTTATACGTTATACGTTATACGTTATACGTTATACGTTATACGTTATATGTTTAACGTTATACGTTATACGTTGTACGTTATACGTTATACGTTTAACGTTATACATTATACATTATACGTTATACGTTAAACGTTACACGTTATACGTTATACGTTATAAGTAAATACGTTATATGTTTAACGTTAAACGTTATATGTTATACGTTATACGTTATACGTTATACGTTATACGTTATACGTTATACGTTATACGTTATACGTTCTATGTTATACGTTATACGTTATACGTTATACGTTATATGTTTAACGTTAAAAGTTATACGTTATACGTTATACGTTATACGTTGTACGTTGTACGTTGTACGTTGTACGTTATACGTTATACGTTATACGTTATACGTTATACGTTATACGTTATACGTTATACGTTATACGTTGTACGTTGTACGTTGTACGTTATACTTTATCCGTTATCCGTTATACGTTATACGTTATACGTTATACGTTATACGTTATACGTTATACGTTATACGTTATACGTTATACGTTATACGTTATACGTTATACGTTATACGTTATACGTTATACGTTATACGTTATACGTTATACGTTATACGTTATACGTTATACGTTATACGTTATACGTTATACGTTATACGTTATACGTTATACGTTATACGTTATACGTTATACGTTATACGTTATACGTTATACGTTATACGTAATACGTTATACGTTATACGTTATACGTTATACGTTATACGTTATACGTTATACGTTATACGTTATACGTTATACGTTATACGTTATACGTTATACGTTAGACGTTACACGTTATACTTTATACGTTATACGTTATACGTTATACGTTATACGTTATACGTTATACGTTATACGTTATACGTTATACGTTATACGTTATACGTTATACGTTATACGTTATACGTTATACGTTATACGTTATACGTTATACGTTATACGTTATACGTTATACGTTATACGTTATACGTTATACGTTATACGTTATACGTTATACGTTATACGTTATACGTTATACGTTTTACGTTATACGTTATACGTTATACGTTATACGTTATACGTCTAAACGTTATACGTTGTACGTTATAGGTTATACGTTTAACATTATACGTTATACGTTATACTTTGTACGTTGTACGTTATACGTTATACGTTATACGTTGTACGTTATACGTTATACGTTATACGTTATACGTTATACGTTATACGTTAGACGTTACACGTTATACTTTATACGTTATACGTTATACGTTATACGTTATACGTTATACGTTATACGTTATACGTTATACGTTATACGTTATACGTTATACGTTATACGTTATACGTTATACGTTATACGTTATACGTTATACGTTATACGTTATACGTTATACGTTATACGTTATACGTTATACGTTATACGTTATACGTTATACGTTATACGTTATACGTTATACGTTATACGTTATACGTTATACGTTATACGTTATACGTTATACGTTATACGTTATACGTTATACGTTATACGTTATACGTTATATGTTTAACGTTATACGTTATACGTTGTACGTTATACGTTATACGTTTAACGTTATACATTATACATTATACGTTATACGTTAAACGTTACACGTTATACGTTATACGTTATAAGTAAATACGTTATATGTTTAACGTTAAACGTTATATGTTATACGTTATACGTTATACGTTATACGTTATACGTTATACGTTATACGTTATACGTTATACGTTCTACGTTATACGTTATACGTTATACGTTATACGTTATATGTTTAACGTTAAAAGTTATACGTTATACGTTATACGTTATACGTTGTACGTTGTACGTTGTACGTTGTACGTTGTACGTTATACGTTGTACGTTGTACGTTATACGTTATACGTTATACGTTATACGTTATACGTTATACGTCATACGTTATACGTTATATGTTTAACGTTAAAAGTTATACGTTATACGTTATACGTTGTACGTTGTACGTTGTACGTTGTACGTTGTACGTTATACGTTGTACGTTGTACGTTATACGTTATACGTTATACGTTATACGTTATACGTTATACGTCATACGTTATACGTTATACGTTATACGTTATACGTTATACGTTATACGTTATACGTTATACGTTATACGTTATACGTTATACGTTATACGTTATACGTTATACGTTATACGTTATACGTTCTACGTTGTACGTTGTACGTTATACTTTATCCGTTATACGTTATACGTTATACGTTATACGTTATACGTTATACGTTATACGTTATACGTTATACGTTATACGTTATACGTTATACGTTATACGTTATACGTTATACGTTATACGTTATACGTTATACGTTATACGTTATACGTTATACGTTATACGTTATACGTTATACGTTATACGTTATACGTTATACGTTATACGTTATACGTTATACGTTATACGTTATACGTTATACGTTATACGTTATACGTTATACGTTATACGTTATACGTTATACGTTATACGTTATACGTTATACGTTATACGTTATACGTTATACGTTATACGTTATACGTTATACGTTATACGTTATACGTTATACGTTATACGTTATACGTTATACGTTATACGTTATACGTTATACGTTATACGTTATACGTTATACGTTATACGTTATACGTTATACGTTATACGTTATACGTTATACGTTATACGTTATACGTTATACGTTATACGTTATACGTTATACGTTATACGTTATACGTTATACGTTATACGTTATACGTTATACGTTATACGTTATACGTTATACGTTATACGTTATACGTTATACGTTATACGTTATACGTTATACGTTATACGTTATACGTTATACGTTATACGTTATACGTTATACGTTATACGTTATACGTTATACGTTATACGTTATACGTTATACGTTATACGTTATACGTTATACGTTTATCGTTATACGTTATAGATTATACGTTATACGTCTAAACGTTATACGTTGTACGTTATAGGTTATACGTTTAACATTATACGTTATACGTTATACGTTATGCGTTATACGTTATACGTTATACGTTATACATTATACGTAACACGTTATACGATATACGTTATACGTTATACGTTATACGTTATTCGTTATACGTTATACGTTATACGTTATACGTTATACGTTATACGTTATACGTTATACGTTATACGTTATACGTTATACGTTATACGTTATACGTTATACGTTATACGTTGTACGTTATACGTTCTACGTTATACGTTATACGTTATACGTTATACGTTATACGTTATACGTTATACGTTATACGTTATACGTTATACGTTATACGTTATACGTTATACGTTATACGTTATACGTTATACGTTATATGTTTAACGTTATACGTTATACGTTTAACGTTATACATTATACATTATACGTTATACGTTAAACGTTACACGTTATACGTTATACGTTATAAGTAAATACGTTATATGTTTAACGTTATACGTTATATGTTTAACGTTATACGTTATACGTTTAACGTTATACATTATACATTATACGTTATACGTTAAACGTTACACGTTATACGTTATACGTTATACGTTATACGTTATATGTTTAACGTTAAAAGTTATACGTTCTACGTTATACGTTATACGTTCTACGTTATACGTTATACGTTATACGTTATACGTTATACGTTATACGTTATACGTTATACGTTATACGTTATACGTTATACGTTATACGTTTAACATTATACGTTATACGTTATACGTTATACGTTATACGTTGTACGTTATACGTTATACGTTATACGTTATACGTTATACGTTATACGTTATACGTTATACGTTATACGTTATACGTTATACGTTATACGTTATACGTTATATGTTTAACGTTATACGTTATACGTTGTACGTTATACGTTATACGTTTAACGTTATACATTATACATTATACGTTATACGTTAAACGTTACACGTTATACGTTATACGTTATAAGTAAATACGTTATATGTTTAACGTTATACGTTATATGTTATACGTTATACGTTATACGTTATACGTTATACGTTATACGTTCTACGTTATACGTTATACGTTATACGTTATACGTTATACGTTATACGTTATACGTTATACGTTATACGTTATACGTTATACGTTATACGTTATACGTTATACGTTATATGTTTAACGTTAAAAGTTATACGTTATACGTTATACGTTATACGTTATACGTTGTACATTGTACGTTGTACGTTGTACGTTATACGTTGTACGTTGTACGTTATACGTTATACGTTATACGTTATACGTTATACGTTATACGTTATACGTTATACGTTATACGTTATACGTTATTCGTTATACGTTATACGTTATACGTTATACGTTATACGTTATATGTTTAACGTTATACGTTATACGTTATATGTTTAACGTTAAAAGTTATACGATATACGTTATACGTTTAACGTTATAGGATATACGTTATACGTTATACGTTACATGTTTAACGTTATATTTTATACGTTATACGTTTAACGTTACACGTTATACGTTGTACGTTGTACGTTATACGTTATACGTTATACGTTATACGTTATACGTTATACGTTATACGTTATACGTTATACGTTATACGTTATACGTTATACGTTATACGTTATACGTTATACGTTATACGTTATACGTTATACGTTATACGTTATACGTTATACGTTATACGTTATACGTTATACGTTATACGTTATACGTTATACGTTATACGTTATACGTTATACGTTATACGTTATACGTTATACGTTATACGTTATACGTTATACGTTATACGTTATACGTTATACGTTATACGTTATACGTTATACGTTATACGTTATACGTTATACGTTATACGTTATACGTTATACGTTATACGTTATACGTTATACGTTATACGTTATACGTTATACGTTATACGTTATACGTTATACGTTATACGTTATACGTTATACGTTATACGTTATACGTTATACGTTATACGTTATACGTTATACGTTATACGTTATACGTTATACGTTATACGTTATACGTTATACGTTATACGTTATACGTTATACGTTATACGTTATACGTTATACGTTATACGTTATACGTTATACATTATACGTTGTACGTTATACGTTATACGTTATACGTTTAACGTTATACGTTATACGTTATACGTTATACGTTATACGTTATACGTTATACGTTATACGTTATACGTTATACGTTATACGTTATACGTTATACGTTATACGTTATACGTTATACGTTATACGTTATACGTTATACGTTATATGTTTAACGTTATACGTTATACGTTGTACGTTATACGTTATACGTTTAACGTTATACATTATACATTATACGTTATACGTTAAACGTTACACGTTATACGTTATACGTTATAAGTAAATACGTTATATGTTTAACGTTATACGTTATATGTTATACGTTATACGTTATACGTTATACGTTATACGTTATACGTTATACGTTATACGTTATACGTTATACGTTATACGTTATACGTTATACGTTATATGTTTATCGTTATACGTTATACGTTATACGTTATACGTTATACGTTATACGTTATACGCTATACGTTATACGTTATACGTTATACATTATACGTTATACGTTACACGATGTACGTTATACGTTATACATTATACGTTATACGTTATACGTTATACGTTATACGTTATACGTTATACGTTATACGTTATACGTTATACGTTATACGTTATACGTTATACGTTATACGTTATACGTTATACGTTATACGTTAAACGTTATACGTTATACGTTATACGTTATACGTTATACGTTATACGTTATACGTTGTACGTTGTACGTTATACGTTATACGTTATACGTTATACGTTATACGTTATACGTTATACGTTATACGTTATACGTTATACGTTATACGTTATACGTTATACGTTATACGTTATACGTTATACGTTATACGTTATACGTTATACGTTATACGTTATACGTTATACGTTATACGTTATACGTTATACGTTATACGTTATACGTTATACGTTATACGTTATACGTTATACGTTTTACGTTATACGTTATACGTTATACGTTATACGTTATACGTTATACGTTATACGTTATACGTTATACGTTATACGTTATACGTTATACGTTATACGTTACACGTTATACGTTATACGTTATACGTTATACGTTATACGTTATACGTTTAACATTATACGTTATACGTTATACGTTATACGTTATTCGTTATACGTTGTACGTTATACGTTATACGTTATACGTTATACGTTATACGTTATACGTTATACGTTATACGTTATACGTTATACGTTATACGTTATACGTTATACGTTATACGTTATACGTTATACGTTATACGTTATACGTTATACGTTATACGTTATACGTTATACGTTATACGTTATACGTTATACGTTATACGTTATACGTTATATGTTTAACGTTATACGTTATACGTTGTACGTTATACGTTATACGTTTAACGTTATACATTATACATTATACGTTATACGTTAAACGTTACACATTATACGTTATACGTTATAAGTAAATACGTTATATGTTTAACGTTATACGTTATATGTTATACGTTATACGTTATACGTTATACGTTATACGTTATACGTTATACGTTATACGTTATACGTTATACGTTATACGTTATACGTTATACGTTATACGTTATACGTTATACGTTATATGTTTATCGTTATACGTTATACGTTATACGTTATACGTTATACGTTATACGTTATACGCTATACGTTATACGTTATACGTTATACATTATACGTTATACGTTACACGATGTACGTTATACGTTATACATTATACGTTATACGTTATACGTTATACGTTATACGTTATACGTTATACGTTATACGTTATACGTTATACGTTATACGTTATACGTTATACGTTATACGTTATACGTTATACGTTATACGTTATATGTTTAACGTTATACGTTATACGTTGTACGTTATACGTTATACGTTATACGTTATACGTTATATGTTTAACGTTAAAAGTTATACGTTATACGTTATACGTTATACGTTGTACGTTATACGTTATACGTTATACGTTATACGTTATACGTTTAACATTATACGTTATACGTTATACGTTATACGTTATACGTTATACGTTATACGTTATACGTTATACGTTGTACGTTATACGTTATACGTTATACGTTATACGTTATACGTTATACGTTATACGTTATACGTTATACGTTATACGTTATACGTTATACGTTATACGTTATACGTTATACGTTATACGTTATACGTTATACGTTATACGTTATACGTTATACGTTATACGTTAAACGTTATACGTTATACGTTATACGTTATACGTTATACGTTATACGTTATACGTTATACGTTATACGTTATACGTTATACGTTATACGTTATACGTTATACGTTATACGTTATACGTTATATGTTTAACGTTATACGTTATACGTTGTACGTTATACGTTATACGTTTAACGTTATACATTATACATTATACGTTATACGTTAAACGTTACACGTTATACGTTATACGTTATAAGTAAATACGTTATATGTTTAACGTTAAACGTTATATGTTATACGTTATACGTTATACGTTATACGTTATACGTTATACGTTATACGTTATACGTTATACGTTCTACGTTATACGTTATACGTTATACGTTATACGTTATATGTTTAACGTTAAAAGTTATACGTTATACGTTATACGTTATACGTTGTACGTTGTACGTTGTACGTTGTACGTTATACGTTATACGTTATACGTTATACGTTATACGTTATACGTTATACGTTATACGTTATACGTTGTACGTTGTACGTTGTACGTTATACTTTATCCGTTATCCGTTATACGTTATACGTTATACGTTATACGTTATACGTTATACGTTATACGTTATACGTTATACGTTATACGTTATACGTTATACGTTATACGTTATACGTTATACGTTATACGTTATACGTTATACGTTATACGTTATACGTTATACGTTATACGTTATACGTTATACGTTATACGTTATACGTTATACGTTATACGTTATACGTTATACGTTATACGTTATACGTTATACGTTATACGTTATACGTTATACGTTATACGTTATACGTTATACGTTATACGTTATACGTTATACGTTATACGTTATACGTTATACGTTATACGTTATACGTTAGACGTTACACGTTATACTTTATACGTTATACGTTATACGTTATACGTTATACGTTATACGTTATACGTTATACGTTATACGTTATACGTTATACGTTATACGTTATACGTTATACGTTATACGTTATACGTTATACGTTATACGTTATACGTTATACGTTATACGTTATACGTTATACGTTATACGTTATACGTTATACGTTATACGTTTTACGTTATACGTTATACGTTATACGTTATACGTTATACGTCTAAACGTTATACGTTGTACGTTATAGGTTATACGTTTAACATTATACGTTATACGTTATACTTTGTACGTTGTACGTTATACGTTATACGTTATACGTTGTACGTTATACGTTATACGTTATACGTTATACGTTATACGTTATACGTTAGACGTTACACGTTATACTTTATACGTTATACGTTATACGTTATACGTTATACGTTATACGTTATACGTTATACGTTATACGTTATACGTTATACGTTATACGTTATACGTTATACGTTATACGTTATACGTTATACGTTATACGTTATACGTTATACGTTATACGTTATACGTTATACGTTATACGTTATACGTTATACGTTATACGTTATACGTTATACGTTATACGTTATACGTTATACGTTATACGTTATACGTTATACGTTATACGTTATACGTTTTACGTTATACGTTATATGTTTAACGTTATACGTTATACGTTGTACGTTATACGTTATACGTTTAACGTTATACATTATACATTATACGTTATACGTTAAACGTTACACGTTATACGTTATACGTTATAAGTAAATACGTTATATGTTTAACGTTAAACGTTATATGTTATACGTTATACGTTATACGTTATACGTTATACGTTATACGTTATACGTTATACGTTCTACGTTATACGTTATACGTTATACGTTATACGTTATATGTTTAACGTTAAAAGTTATACGTTATACGTTATACGTTATACGTTGTACGTTGTACGTTGTACGTTGTACGTTGTACGTTATACGTTGTACGTTGTACGTTATACGTTATACGTTATACGTTATACGTTATACGTTATACGTCATACGTTATACGTTATATGTTTAACGTTAAAAGTTATACGTTATACGTTATACGTTATACGTTGTACGTTGTACGTTGTACGTTGTACGTTGTACGTTATACGTTGTACGTTGTACGTTATACGTTATACGTTATACGTTATACGTTATACGTTATACGTCATACGTTATACGTTATACGTTATACGTTATACGTTATACGTTATACGTTATACGTTATACGTTATACGTTATACGTTATACGTTATACGTTATACGTTATACGTTAGACGTTACACGTTATACTTTATACGTTATACGTTGTACGTTATACTTTATCCGTTATACGTTATACGTTATACGTTATACGTTATACGTTATACGTTATACGTTATACGTTATACGTTATACGTTATACGTTATACGTTATACGTTATACGTTATACGTTATACGTTATACGTTATACGTTATACGTTATACGTTATACGTTTTACGTTATACGTTATACGTTATACGTTATACGTTATACGTTATACGTTATACGTTATACGTTATACGTTATACGTTATACGTTATACGTTATACGTTATACGTTATACGTTATACGTTATACGTTATACGTTATACGTTATACGTTATACGTTATACGTTATACGTTATACGTTATACGTTATACGTTATACGTTATACGTTATACGTTATACGTTATACGTTATACGTTATACGTTATACGTTATACGTTATACGTTATACGTTATACGTTATACGTTATACGTTATACGTTATACGTTATACGTTATACGTTATACGTTATACGTTATACGTTATACGTTATACGTTATACGTTATACGTTATACGTTATACGTTATACGTTATACGTTATACGTTATACGTTATACGTTATACGTTATACGTTATACGTTATACGTTATACGTTATACGTTATACGTTATACGTTATACGTTATACGTTATACGTTTATCGTTATACGTTATAGATTATACGTTATACGTCTAAACGTTATACGTTGTACGTTATAGGTTATACGTTTAACATTATACGTTATACGTTATACGTTATGCGTTATACGTTATACGTTATACGTTATACATTATACGTAACACGTTATACGATATACGTTATACGTTATACGTTATACGTTATTCGTTATACGTTATACGTTATACGTTATACGTTATACGTTATACGTTATACGTTATACGTTATACGTTATACGTTATACGTTATACGTTATACGTTATACGTTATACGTTGTACGTTATACGTTCTACGTTATACGTTATACGTTATACGTTATACGTTATACGTTATACGTTATACGTTATACGTTATACGTTATACGTTATACGTTATACGTTATACGTTATACGTTATACGTTATATGTTTAACGTTATACGTTATACGTTTAACGTTATACATTATACATTATACGTTATACGTTAAACGTTACACGTTATACGTTATACGTTATAAGTAAATACGTTATATGTTTAACGTTATACGTTATATGTTTAACGTTATACGTTATACGTTTAACGTTATACATTATACATTATACGTTATACGTTAAACGTTACACGTTATACGTTATACGTTATACGTTATACGTTATATGTTTAACGTTAAAAGTTATACGTTATACGTTATACGTTATACGTTCTACGTTATACGTTATACGTTATACGTTATACGTTATACGTTATACGTTATACGTTATACGTTATACGTTATACGTTATACGTTATACGTTTAACATTATACGTTATACGTTATACGTTATACGTTATACGTTGTACGTTATACGTTATACGTTATACGTTATACGTTATACGTTATACGTTATACGTTATACGTTATACGTTATACGTTATACGTTATACGTTATACGTTATATGTTTAACGTTATACGTTATACGTTGTACGTTATACGTTATACGTTTAACGTTATACATTATACATTATACGTTATACGTTAAACGTTACACGTTATACGTTATACGTTATAAGTAAATACGTTATATGTTTAACGTTATACGTTATATGTTATACGTTATACGTTATACGTTATACGTTATACGTTCTACGTTATACGTTATACGTTATACGTTATACGTTATACGTTATACGTTATACGTTATACGTTATACGTTATACGTTATACGTTATACGTTATACGTTATACGTTATATGTTTAACGTTAAAAGTTATACGTTATACGTTATACGTTATACGTTGTACGTTGTACGTTGTACGTTGTACGTTATACGTTGTACGTTGTACGTTATACGTTATACGTTATACGTTATACGTTATACGTTATACGTTATACGTTATACGTTATACGTTATACGTTATTCGTTATACGTTATACGTTATACGTTATACGTTATACGTTATATGTTTAACGTTATACGTTATACGTTATATGTTTAACGTTAAAAGTTATACGATATACGTTATACGTTTAACGTTATAGGATATACGTTATACGTTATACGTTACATGTTTAACGTTATATTTTATACGTTATACGTTTAACGTTACACGTTATACGTTGTACGTTGTACGTTATACGTTATACGTTATACGTTATACGTTATACGTTATACGTTATACGTTATACGTTATACGTTATACGTTATACGTTATACGTTATACGTTATACGTTATACGTTATACGTTATACGTTATACGTTATACGTTATACGTTATACGTTATACGTTATACGTTATACGTTATACGTTATACGTTATACGTTATACGTTATACGTTATACGTTATACGTTATACGTTATACGTTATACGTTATACGTTATACGTTATACGTTATACGTTATACGTTATACGTTATACGTTATACGTTATACGTTATACGTTATACGTTATACGTTATACGTTATACGTTATACGTTATACGTTATACGTTATACGTTATACGTTATACGTTATACGTTATACGTTATACGTTATACGTTATACGTTATACGTTATACGTTATACGTTATACGTTATACGTTATACGTTATACGTTATACGTTATACGTTATACGTTATACGTTATACGTTATACGTTATACGTTATACGTTATACGTTATACGTTATACGTTATACGTTATACGTTATACGTTATACGTTATACGTTATACGTTATACGTTATACGTTATACGTTATACGTTATACGTTATACGTTATACGTTATACGTTATACGTTATACATTATACGTTGTACGTTATACGTTATACGTTATACGTTTAACGTTATACGTTATACGTTATACGTTATACGTTATACGTTATACGTTATACGTTATACGTTATACGTTATACGTTATACGTTATACGTTATACGTTATACGTTATACGTTATACGTTATACGTTATACGTTATATGTTTAACGTTATACGTTATACGTTGTACGTTATACGTTATACGTTTAACGTTATACATTATACATTATACGTTATACGTTAAACGTTACACGTTATACGTTATACGTTATAAGTAAATACGTTATATGTTTAACGTTATACGTTATATGTTATACGTTATACGTTATACGTTATACGTTATACGTTATACGTTATACGTTATACGTTATACGTTATACGTTATACGTTATACGTTATATGTTTATCGTTATACGTTATACGTTATACGTTATACGTTATACGTTATACGTTATACGCTATACGTTATACGTTATACGTTATACATTATACGTTATACGTTACACGATGTACGTTATACGTTATACATTATACGTTATACGTTATACGTTATACGTTATACGTTATACGTTATACGTTATACGTTATACGTTATACGTTATACGTTATACGTTATACGTTATACGTTATACGTTATACGTTATACGTTATACGTTATATGTTTAACGTTATACGTTATACGTTATACGTTATACGTTATACGTTATACGTTATACGTTATACGTTATACGTTATACGTTATACGTTATACGTTATACGTTATACGTTATACGTTATACGTTATACGTTAGACGTTACACGTTATACTTTATACGTTATACGTTATACGTTTAACGTTATACATTATACATTATACGTTATACGTTATACGTTATACGTTATACGTTATACGTTATACGTTATACGTTATACGTTATACGTTATACGTTATACGTTATACGTTATACGTTATACGTTATACGTTATACGTTATACGTTATACGTTATACGTTATACGTTATACGTTATACGTTATACGTTATACGTTATACGTTATACGTTATACGTTATACGTTATACGTTATACGTTATACGTTATACGTTATACGTCTAAACGTTATACGTTGTACGTTATAGGTTATACGTTTAACATTATACGTTATACGTTATACTTTGTACGTTGTACGTTATACGTTATACGTTATACGTTGTACGTTATACGTTATACGTTATACGTTATACGTTATACGTTAGACGTTACACGTTATACTTTATACGTTATACGTTATACGTTTAACGTTATACATTATACATTATACATTATACGTTAAACGTTACACGTTATACGTTATACGTTATACGTTATACGTTATACGTTATACGTTATACGTTATACGTTATACGTTATACGTTATACGTTATACGTCTAAACGTTATACGTTGTACGTTATAGGTTATACGTTTAACATTATACGTTATACGTCTAAACGTTATACGTTGTACGTTATAGGTTATACGTTTAACATTATACGTTATACGTTATACTTTGTACGTTGTACGTTATACGTTATACGTTATACGTTGTACGATATACGTTATACGTTATACGTTATACGTTATACGTTATACGTTATACGTTAGACGTTAGACGTTACACGTTATACTTTATACGTTATACGTTATACGTTATACGTTATACGTTATACGTTATACGTTGTACGTTATACGTTATACGTTATACGTTATACGTTATACGTTATACGTTATACGTTATACGTTATACGTTATACGTTATACGTTATACGTTATACGTTATACGTTATACGCTATACGTTATACGTTATACGTTATACGTTATACGTTATACGTTATACGTTATACGTTATACGTTATACGTTATACGTTATACGTTATACGTTATACGTTATACGTTATACGTTATACGTTATACGTTATACGTTATACGTTATACGTTATACGTTATACGTTATACGTTATACGTTATACGTTATACGTTATACGTTATACGTTATACGTTATACGTTATACGTTATACGTTATACGTTATACGTTATACGTTATACGTTATACGTTATACGTTATACGTTATACGTTATACGTTATACGTTATACGTTATACGTTATACGTTATACGTTATACGTTATACGTTATACGTTATACGTTATACGTTATACGTTATACGTTATACGTTATACGTTATACGTTATACGTTATACGTTATACGTTATACGTTATACGTTATACGTTATACGTTATACGTTATACGTTATACGTTATACGTTATACGTTATACGTTATACGTTATACGTTATACGTTATACGTTATACGTTATACGTTATACGTTATACGTTATACGTTATACGTTATACGTTATACGTTATACGTTATACGTTATACGTTATACGTTATACGTTATACGTTATACGTTATACGTTATACGTTATACGTTATACGTTATACGTTATACGTTATACGTTATACGTTATACGTTATACGTTATACGTTATACGTTATACGTTATACGTTATACGTTATACGTTATACGTTATACGTTATACGTTATACGTTATACGTTATACGTTATACGTCTAAACGTTATACGTTGTACGTTATAGGTTATACGTTTAACATTATACGTTATACGTTATACTTTGTACGTTGTACGTTATACGTTATACGTTATACATTGTACGTTATACGTTATACGTTATACGTTATACGTTATACGTTAGACGTTACACGTTATACTTTATACGTTATACGTTATACGTTTAACGTTATACATTATACATTATACATTATACGTTAAACGTTACACGTTATACGTTATACGTTATACGTTATACGTTATACGTTATACGTTATACGTTATACGTTATACGTTATACGTTATACGTTATACGTTATACGTCTAAACGTTATACGTTGTACGTTATAGGTTATACGTTTAACATTATACGTTATACGTCTAAACGTTATACGTTGTACGTTATAGGTTATACGTTTAACATTATACGTTATACGTTATACTTTGTACGTTGTACGTTATACGTTATACGTTATACGTTGTACGATATACGTTATACGTTATACGTTATACGTTATACGTTATACGTTATACGTTAGACGTTACACGTTATACTTTATACGTTATACGTTATACGTTATACGTTATACGTTATACGTTATACGTTGTACGTTATACGTTATACGTTATACGTTATACGTTATACGTTATACGTTATACGTTATACGTTATACGTTATACGTTATACGTTATACGTTATACGTTATACGTTATACGCTATACGTTATACGTTATACGTTATACGTTATACGTTATACGTTATACGTTATACGTTATACGTTATACGTTATACGTTATACGTTATACGTTATACGTTATACGTTATACGTTATACGTTATACGTTATACGTTATACGTTATACGTTATACGTTATACGTTATACGTTATACGTCTAAACGTTATACGTTATACGTTATACGTTATACGTTATACGTTATACGTTATACGTTATACGTTATACGTTATACGTTATACGTTATACGTTATACGTTATACGTTATACGTCTAAACGTTATACGTTATACTTTGACGGTGTACGTTATACGTTATACGTTGTACGTTATACGTTATACGTTATACGTTATACGTTATACGTTAGACGTTACACGTTATACTTTATACGTTATACGTTATACGTTATACGTTATACGTTATACGTTATACGTTATACGTTATACGTTATACGTTATACGTTATACGTTATACGTTATACGTTATACGTTATACGTTATACGTTATACGTTATACGTTATACGTTATACGTTATACGTTATACGTTATACGTTATACGTTATACGTTATACGTTATACGTTATACGTTATACGTTATACGTTATACGTTATACGTTATACGTTATACGTTATACGTTATACGTTATACGTTAGACGTTACACGTTATACTTTATACGTTATACGTTATACGTTATACGTTATACGTTATACGTTATACGTTGTACGTTATACGTTATACGTTATACGTTATACGTTATACGTTATACGTTATACGTTATACGTTATACGTTATACGTTATACGTTATACGTTATACGTTATACGTTATACGCTATACGTTATACGTTATACGTTATACGTTATACGTTATACGTTATTCATTATACGTTATACGTTACACGATGTACGTTATACGTTATACATTATACGTTATACGTTATACATTATACGTTATACGTTATACGTTATACGTTATACGTTATACGTTATACGTTATACGTTATACGTTATACGTTATACGTTATACGTTATACGTTATACGTTATACGTTATACGTTATACGTTATACGTTATACGTTATACGTTATACGTTATACGTTATACGTCTAAACGTTATACGTTATACTTTGACGGTGTACGTTATACGTTATACGTTGTACGTTATACGTTATACGTTATACGTTATACGTTACACGTTATACTGTATACGTTATACGTTATACGTTATACGTTATACGTTATACGTTATACGTTATACGTTATACGTTATACGTTATACGTTATACGTTATACGTTGTACGTTATACGTTATACGTTATACGTTATACGTTATACGTTATACGTTATACGTTATACGTTATACGTTATACGTTATACGTTATACGTTATACGTTATACGTTATACGTTATACGTTATACGTTATACGTTATACGTTATACGTTATACGTTATACGTTATACGTTATACGTTATACGTTATACGTTATACGTTATACGTTATACGTTATACGTTATACGTTATACGTTATACGTTATACGTTATACGTTATACGTTATACGTTATACGTTATACGTTATACGTTATACGTTATACGTTATACGTTATACGTTATACGTTATACGTTATACGTTATACGTTATACGTTATACGTTATACGTTATACGTTATACGTTATACGTCTAAACGTTATACGTTGTACGTTATAGGTTATACGTTTAACATTATACGTTATACGTTATACTTTGTACGTTGTACGTTATACGTTATACGTTATACGTTGTACGTTATACGTTATACGTTATACGTTATACGTTATACGTTAGACGTTACACGTTATACTTTATACGTTATACGTTATACGTTTAACGTTATACATTATACATTATACATTATACGTTAAACGTTACACGTTATACGTTATACGTTATACGTTATACGTTATACGTTATACGTTATACGTTATACGTTATACGTTATACGTTATACGTTATACGTTATACGTCTAAACGTTATACGTTGTACGTTATAGGTTATACGTTTAACATTATACGTTATACGTCTAAACGTTATACGTTGTACGTTATAGGTTATACGTTTAACATTATACGTTATACGTTATACTTTGTACGTTGTACGTTATACGTTATACGTTATACGTTGTACGATATACGTTATACGTTATACGTTATACGTTATACGTTATACGTTATACGTTAGACGTTACACGTTATACTTTATACGTTATACGTTATACGTTATACGTTATACGTTATACGTTATACGTTATACGTTGTACGTTATACGTTATACGTTATACGTTATACGTTATACGTTATACGTTATACGTTATACGTTATACGTTATACGTTATACGTTATACGTTATACGTTATACGTTATACGTTATACGTTATACGCTATACGTTATACGTTATACGTTATATGTTATACGTTATACGTTATTCATTATACGTTATACGTTACACGATGTACGTTATACGTTATACATTATACGTTATACGTTATACGTTATACGTTATACGTTATACGTTATACGTTATACGTTATACGTTATACGTTATACGTTATACGTTATACGTTATACGTTATACGTTATACGTTATACGTTATACGTTATACGTTATACGTTATACGTTATACGTTATACGTTATACGTTATACGTTATACGTTATACGTTATACGTTATACGTTATACGTTATACGTTATACGTTATACGTTATACGTTATACGTTATACGTTATACGTTATACGTTATACGTTATACGTTATACGTTATACGTTATACGTTATACGTTATACGTTATACGTTATACGTTATACGTTATACGTTATACGTTATACGTTATACGTTATACGTTATACGTTATACGTTATACGTTATACGTTATACGTTATACGTTATACGTTATACGTTATACGTTATACGTTATACGTTATACGTTATACGTTATACGTTATACGTTATACGTTATACGTTATACGTTATACGTTATACGTTATACGTTATACGTTATACGTTATACGTTATACGTTATACGTTATACGTTATACGTTATACGTTATACGTTATACGTCTAAACGTTATACGTTGTACGTTATAGGTTATACGTTTAACATTATACGTTATACGTTATACTTTGTACGTTGTACGTTATACGTTATACGTTATACGTTGTACGTTATACGTTATACGTTATACGTTATACGTTATACGTTAGACGTTACACGTTATACTTTATACGTTATACGTTATACGTTTAACGTTATACATTATACATTATACATTATACGTTAAACGTTACACGTTATACGTTATACGTTATACGTTATACGTTATACGTTATACGTTATACGTTATACGTTATACGTTATACGTTATACGTTATACGTTATACGTCTAAACGTTATACGTTGTACGTTATAGGTTATACGTTTATCATTATACGTTATACGTCTAAACGTTATACGTTGTACGTTATAGGTTATACGTTTAACATTATACGTTATACGTTATACTTTGTACGTTGTACGTTATACGTTATACGTTATACGTTGTACGATATACGTTATACGTTATACGTTATACGTTATACGTTATACGTTATACGTTATACGTTATACGTTATACGTTATACGTTATACGTTATACGTTATACGTTATACGTCTAAACGTTATACGTTGTACGTTATAGGTTATACGTTTAACATTATACGTTATACGTTATACTTTGTACGTTGTACGTTATACGTTATACGTTATACGTTGTACGTTATACGTTATACGTTATACGTTATACGTTATACGTTAGACGTTACACGTTATACTTTATACGTTATACGTTATACGTTTAACGTTATACATTATACATTATACATTATACGTTAAACGTTACACGTTATACGTTATACGTTATACGTTATACGTTATACGTTATACGTTATACGTTATACGTTATACGTTATACGTTATACGTTATACGTTATACGTTATACGTTATACGTTATACGTTATACGTTATACGTTATACGTTATACGTTATAAGTTATACGTTATACGTTATACGTTATACGTTATACGTTATACGTTATACGTTATACGTTATACGTTATACGTTATACGTTATACGTTATACGTTATACGTTATACGTTATACGTTGTACGTTATACGTTATACGTTATACGTTATACGTTATACGTTAGACGTTACACGTTATACTTTATACGTTATACGTTATACGTTTAACGTTATACATTATACATTATACATTATACGTTAAACGTTACACGTTATACGTTATACGTTATACGTTATACGTTATACGTTATACGTTATACGTTATACGTTATACGTTATACGTTATACGTTATACGTTATACGTTATACGTCTAAACGTTATACGTTGTACGTTATAGGTTATACGTTTAACATTATACGTTATACGTCTAAACGTTATACGTTGTACGTTATAGGTTATACGTTTAACATTATACGTTATACGTTATACTTTGTACGTTGTACGTTATACGTTATACGTTATACGTTGTACGATATACGTTATACGTTATACGTTATACGTTATACGTTATACGTTATACGTTAGACGTTACACGTTATACTTTATACGTTATACGTTATACGTTATACGTTATACGTTATACGTTATACGTTGTACGTTATACGTTATACGTTATACGTTATACATTATACGTTATACGTTATACGTTATACGTTATACGTTATACGTTATACGTTATACGCTATACGTTATACGTTATACGTTATACGTTGTACGTTATACGTTATTCATTATACGTTATACGTTACACGATGTACGTTATACGTTATACATTATACGTTATACGTTATACGTTATACGTTATACGTTATACGTTATACGTTATACGTTATACGTTATACGTTATAAGTTATACGTTATACGTTATACGTTATACGTTATACGTTATACGTTATACGTTATACGTTATACGTTATACGTTATACGTTATACGTTATACGTTATACGTTATACGTTATACGTTATACGTTATACGTTATACGTTATACGTTATACGTTATACGTTATACGTTATACGTTAAACGTTAAACGTTATACGTTATACGTTATACGTTATACGTTATACGTTATACGTTATACGTTATACGTTATACGTTATACGTTATACGTTATACGTTATACGTTATACGTTATACGTTATACGTTATACGTTATACGTTATACGTTATACGTTATACGTTATACGTTATACGTTATACGTTATACGTTATACGTTATACGTTATACGTTATACGTTATACGTTATACGTTATACGTTATACGTTATACGTTATACGTTATACGTTATACGTTATACGTTATACGTTATACGTTATACGTTATACGTTATACGTTATACGTTATACGTTATACGTTATACGTTATACGTTATACGTTATACGTTATACGTTATACGTTATACGTTATACGTTATACGTTATACGTTATACGTTATACGTTATACGTTATACGTTATACGTTATACGTTATACGTTATACGTTATACGTTATACGTCTAAACGTTATACGTTGTACGTTATAGGTTATACGTTTAACATTATACGTTATACTTTGTACGTTGTACGTTATACGTTATACGTTATACGTTGTACGTTATACGTTATACGTTATACGTTATACGTTATACGTTATACGTTATACGTTATACGTTATACGTTATACGTTATACGTTATACGTTATACGTTATACGTTATACGTTATACGTTATACGTTATACGTTATACGTTATACGTTATACGTTATACGTTATACGTTATACGTTATACGTTATACGTTATACGTTATACGTTATACGTTATACGTTATACGTTATACGTTATACGTTATACGTTATACGTCTAAACGTTATACGTTGTACGTTATAGGTTATACGTTTAACATTATACGTTATACGTTATACTTTGTACGTTGTACGTTAAACGTTATACGTTATACGTTGTACGTTATACGTTATTCGTTATACGTTATACGTTATACGTTATACGTTAGACGTTACACGTTATACTTTATACGTTATACGTTATACGTTATACGTTATACGTTATACGTTATACGTTATACGTTATACGTTATACGTTATACGTTATACGTTATACGTTATACGTTATACGTTATACGTTATACGTTATACGTTATACGTTATACGTTATACGTTATACGTTATACGTTATACGTTATACGTTATACGTCTAAACGTTATACGTTGTACGTTATAGGTTATACGTTTAACATTATGCGTTATACGTTATACTTTGACGGTGTACGTTATACGTTATACGTTATACGTTGTACGTTATACGTTATACGTTATACGTTATACGTTATACGTTATACGTTATACGTTATACGTTATACGTTATACGTTATACGTTATACGTTATACGTTATACGTTATACGTTATACGTTATACGTTATACGTTATACGTTATACGTTATACGTTATACGTTATACGTTATACGTTATACGTTATACGTTATACGTTATACGTTATACGTTATACGTTATACGTTATACGTTATACGTTATACGTTATACGTTATACGTTATACGTTATACGTTATACGTTATACGTTATACGTTATACGTTATACGTTATACGTTATACGTTATACGTTATACGTTATACGTTATACGTTATACGTTATACGTTATACGTTATACGTTATACGTTATACGTTATACGTTATACGTTATACGTTATACGTTATACGTTATACGTTATACGTTATACGTTATACGTTATACGTTATACGTTATACGTTATACGTTATACGTTATACGTTATACGTTATACGTTATACGTTATTCATTATACGTTATACGTTACACGATGTACGTTATACGTTATACATTATACGTTATACGTTATACGTTATACGTTATACGTTATACGTTATACGTTATACGTTATACGTTATACGTTATACGTTATACGTTATACGTTATACGTTATACGTTATACGTTATACGTTATACGTTATACGTTATACGTTATACGTTATACGTTATACGTTATACGTTATACGTTGTACGTTATACGTTATACGTTATACGTTATACGTTATACGTTATACGTTATACGTTGTACGTTATTCGTTATACGTTATACGTTATACGTTATACGTTATACGTTATACGTTATACGTTATACGTTATACGTTATACGTTATACGTTATACGTTATACGTTATACGTTATACGTTATACGTTATACGTTATACGTTATACGTTATACGTTATACGTTATACGTTATACGTTATACGTTATACGTTATACGTTATACGTTATACGTTATACGTTATACGTTATACGTTATACGTTATACGTTATACGTTATACGTTATACGTTATACGTTATACGTTATACGTTATACGTTATACGTTATACGTTATACGTTATACGTTATACGTTATACGTTATACGTTATACGTTATACGTTATACGTTATACGTTATACGTTATACGTTATACGTTATACGTTATACGTTATACGTTATACGTTATACGTTATACGTTATACGTTATACGTTATACGTTATACGTTATACGTTATACGTTATACGTTATACGTTATACGTTATACGTTATACGTTATACGTTATACGTTATACGTTATACGTTATACGTTATACGTTATACGTTATACGTTATACGTTATACGTTATACGTTATACGTTATACGTTATACGTTATACGTTATACGTTATACGTTATACGTTATACGTTATACGTTATACGTTATACGTTATACGTTATACGTTATACGTTATACGTTATACGTTATACGTTATACGTTATACGTTATACGTTATACGTTATACGTTATACGTTATACGTTATACGTTATACGTTATACGTTATACGTTATACGTTATACGTTATACGTTATACGTTATACGTTATACGTTATACGTTATACGTTATACGTTATACGTTATACGTTATACGTTATACGTTATACGTTATACGTTATACGTTATACGTTATACGTTATACGTTATATGTTTAACGTTAAAAGTTATACGTTATACGTTATACGTTATACGTTATACGTTGTACGTTATACGTTATACGTTATACGTTATGCGTTATACGTTATACGTTATACGTTTAACATTATACGTTATACGTTATACGTTATACGTTATACGTTATACGTTGTACGTTATACGTTATACGTTATACGTTATACGTTATACGTTATACGTTATACGTTATACGTTATACGTTATACGTTATACGTTATACGTTATACGTTATACGTTATACGTTATACGTTATACGTTATACGTTATACGTTATACGTTATACGTTATACGTTATACGTTATACGTTATACGTTATACGTTATACGTTATACGTTATACGTTATACGTTATACGTTATATGTTTAACGTTATACGTTATACGTTGTACGTTATACGTTATACGTTTAACGTTATACATTATACATTATACATTATACGTTAAACGTTACACGTTATACGTTATACGTTATAAGTAAATACGTTATATGTTTAACGTTATACGTTATATGTTATACGTTATACGTTATACGTTATACGTTATACGTTATACGTTCTACGTTATACGTTATACGTTATACGTTATACGTTATACGTTATACGTTATACGTTATACGTTATACGTTGTACGTTATACGTTATACGTTATACGTTATACGTTATACGTTATACGTTATACGTTATACGTTATACGTTATACGTTATACGTTATACGTTATACGTTATACGTTATACGTTATACGTTATACGTTATACGTTATACGTTATACGTTATACGTTATACGTTATACGTTATACGTTATACGTTATACGTTATACGTTATACGTTATACGTTATACGTTATACGTTATACGTCTAAACGTTATACGTTGTACGTTATAGGTTATACGTTTAACATTATACGTTATACGTTATACTTTGTACGTTGTACGTTATACGTTATACGTTATACGTTGTACGTTATACGTTATACGTTATACGTTATACGTTATACGTTAGACGTTACACGATATACTTTATACGTTATACGTTATACGTTTAACGTTATACATTATACATTATACATTATACGTTAAACGTTACACGTTATACGTTATACGTTATACGTTATACGTTATACGTTATACGTTATACGTTATACGTTATACGTTATACGTTATACGTTATACGTTATACGTCTAAACGTTATACGTTGTACGTTATAGGTTATACGTTTAACATTATACGTTATACGTCTAAACGTTATACGTTGTACGTTATAGGTTATACGTTTAACATTATACGTTATACGTTATACTTTGTACGTTGTACGTTATACGTTATACGTTATACGTTGTACGATATACGTTATACGTTATACGTTATACGTTATACGTTATACGTTATACGTTACACGTTATACTTTATACGTTATACGTTATACGTTATACGTTATACGTTATACGTTATACGTTGTACGTTATACGTTATACGTTATACGTTATACGTTATACGTTATACGTTATACGTTATACGTTATACGTTATACGTTATACGTTATACGTTATACGTTATACGTTATACGCTATACGTTATACGTTATACGTTATACGTT
>CAKAJA020000125.1:0-26710 GCA_916610235.2 Lasioglossum morio | reverse complement strand
TATAACGTATAACGTATAACGTATAATGTATAACGTATAACGTATAACGTATAACGTATAACGTATAACGTATAACGTATAACGCATAACGTATAACGTGTAATGTATAATGTTAAACGTATAACGTATAAAGTATAGCGTTAAACATATAACGTATAACGTTAAACATATAACGTATAACGTATAACGTTATACGTTATATGTTTAACGTTAAACATATAACGTATAACGTATAACGTATAACGTTAAACATATAACGTATAACGTATAACGTATAACGTATAACGCATAACGTATAACGTGTAATGTATAATGTTAAACGTATAACGTATAAAGTATAGCGTTAAACATATAACGTATAACGTTAAACATATAACGTATAACGTATAACGTATAACGTTAAACATATAACGTATAACGTATAACGTATAACGTTAAACATATAACGTATAACGTATAACGTATAACGTATAACGTATAACGTATAACGCATAACGTATAACGTGTAATGTATAATGTTAAACGTATAACGTATAAAGTATAACGTTAAACATATAACGTATAACGTTAAACATATAACGTATAGCGTATAACGTATAACGTTAAACATATAACGTATAACGTATAACGTATAACGTTAAACATATAACGTATAACGTATAACGTACAGCGCATAACGTATAACGTATAACGCATAACGTATAACGTATAACGTATAACGTATAACGTATAACGTATAACGTATAACGCATAACGTATAACGTGTAATGTATAATGTTAAACGTATAACGTATAAAGTATAGCGTTAAACATATAACGTATAACGTTAAACATATAACGTATAACGTATAACGTATAACGTTAAACATATAACGTATAACGTATAACGTATAACGTTAAACATATAACGTATAACGTATAACGTATAACGTATAACGTATAACGTATAACGCATAACGTATAACGTGTAATGTATAATGTTAAACGTATAACGTATAAAGTATAACGTTAAACATATAACGTATAACGTTAAACATATAACGTATAACGTATAACGTATAACGTTAAACATATAACGTATAACGTATAACGTTAAACATATAACGTATAACGTATAACGTACAGCGCACAACGTATAACGTATAACGCATAACGTATAACGTATAACGTATAACGTATAACGTATAACGTATAACGTATAACGTATAACGTATAACGTATAACGTATAACGTATAACGTATAACGTATAACGTATAACGTATAACGTATAACGTATAACGTATAACGTATAACGTATAACGTATAACGTATAACGTATAACGAATAACGTATAACGTATAACGTATAACGTATAACGTATAACGTATAACGTATAACGTATAACGTATAACGTATAACGTATAACGTATAACGTATAACGTATAACGTATAACGTATAACGTATAACGTATAACGTATAACGTATAACGTATAACGTATAACGTATAACGTATAACGTATAACGTATAACGTATAACGTATAACGTATAACGCATAACGTATAACGTGTAATGTATAATGTTAAACGTATAACGTATAAAGTATAACGTTAAACATATAACGTATAACGTTAAACATATAACGTATAGCGTATAACGTATAACGTTAAACATATAACGTATAACGTATAACGTATAACGTATAACGTATAACGTATAACGTATAACGTATAACGTATAACGTATAACGTATAACGTATAACGTATAACGTATAACGTATAACGTATAACGTATAACGTATAACGTATAACGTATAACGTATAACGTATAACGTATAACGTATAACGTATAACGTATAACGTATAACGTATAACGTATAACGTATAACGTATAACGTATAACGTATAACGTATAACGTATAACGTATAACGTATAACGTATAACGTATAACGTATAACGTATAACGTATAACGTATAACGTATAACGTATAACGTATAACGTATAACGTTAAACATATAACGTATAACGTATAACGTATAACGTATAACGTATAACGTATAACGTATAACGTATAACGTATAACGTATAACGTATAACGTATAACGTATAACGTATAACGTATAACGTATAACGTATAACGTATAACGTATAACGTATAACGTATAACGTATAACGTATAACGTATAACGTATAACGTATAACGTATAACGTATAACGTATAACGTATAACGTATAACGTATAACGTATAACGTATAACGTATAACGTATAACGTATAACGTATAACGTATAACGTATAACGTATAACGTATAACGTATAACGTATAACGTATAACGTATAACGTATAACGTATAACGTATAACGTATAACGTATAACGTATAACGTATAACGTATAACGTATAACGTATAACGTATAACGTATAACGTATAACGTATAACGTATAACGTATAACGTATAACGTATAACGTATAACGTATAA
Organism: Lasioglossum morio; assembly: GCA_916610235.2. Lineage (NCBI taxonomy): Eukaryota > Metazoa > Arthropoda > Insecta > Hymenoptera > Halictidae > Lasioglossum > Lasioglossum morio. The sequence goes on along the minus strand of CAKAJA020000125.1, from coordinate 24,248 downwards.
CGTATAACGTATAACGTATAACGTATAACGTATAACGTATAACGTATAACGTATAACGTATAACGTATAACGTATAACGTATAACGTATAACGTATAACGTATAACGTATAACGTATAACGTATAACGTATAACGTATAACGTATAACGTTAAACATATAACGTATAACGTATAACGTATAACGTATAACGTATAACGTATAACGTATAACGTATAACGTATAACGTATAACGTATAACGTATAACGTATAACGTATAACGTATAACGTATAACGTATAACGTATAACGTATAACGTATAACGTATAACGTATAACGTATAACGTATAACGTATACCGTATAACGTATAACGTATAACGTATAACGTATAACGTATAACGTATAACGTATACCGTATAACGTATAACGTATAACGTATAACGTATAACGTATAACGTATAACGTATAACGTATAACGTATAACGTATAACGTATAACGTATAATGTATAACGTATAACGTATAACGGAGAGTATAACGTATAACGTATAACGTATAACGTATAACGTATAACGTATAACGTATAACGTATAACGTATAACGTATAACGTATAACGTATAACGTATAACGTATAACGTATAACGTATAACGTATAACGTATAACGTATACGTAACGTATAACGTATAACGTATAACGTATAACGTATAACGTATAACGTATAACGTATAACGTATAACGTATAACGTATAACGTATAACGTATAACGTTAAACATATAACGTATAACGTATAACGTATAACGTATAACGTATAACGTATAACGCATAACGTATAACGTATAACATATAACGTATAACGTATAATGTTTAACGTATAACGTATAACGTATAACGTATAACGTATAACGTATAACGTATAACGTATAACGTATAACGTATAACGTATAAACGTATAACGTATAACGTATAACGTATAACGTATAACGTATAACGTATAACGTATAACGTATAACGTATAACGTATAACGTATAACGTATAACGTATAACGTATAACGTATAACGTATAACGTATAACGTATAACGTATAACGTATAACGTATAACGTATAACGTATAACGTATAACGTATAACGTATAACGTATAACGTATAACGTATAACGTATAACGTATAACGTATAACGTATAACGTATAACGTATAACGTATAACGTATAACGTATAACGTATAACGTATAACGTATAACGTATAACGTATAACGTATAACGTATAACGTATAACGTATAACGTATAACGTATAACGTATAACGTATAACGTATAACGTATAACGTATAACGTATAACGTATAACGTATAACGTATAACGTATAACGTATAACGTATAACGTATAACGTATAACGTATAACGTATAACGTATAACGTATAACGTATAACGTATAACGTATAACGTATAACGTATAACGTATAACGTATAACGTATAACGTATAACGTATAACGTATAACGTATAACGTATAACGTATAACGTATAACGTATAACGTATAACGTATAACGTATAACGTATAACGTATAACGTATAACGTATAACGTATAACGTATAACGTATAACGTATAACGTATAACGTATAACGTATAACGTATAACGTATAACGTATAACGTATAACGTATACGTATAACGTATAACGTATAACGTATAACGTATAACGTATAACGTATAACGTATAACGTATAACGTATAACGTATAACGTATAACGTATAACGTATAACGTATAACGTATAACGTATAACGTATAACGTATAACGTATAACGTATAACGTATAACGTATAACGTATAACGTATAACGTATAACGTATAACGTATAACGTATAACGTATAACGTATAACGTATAACGTATAACGTATAACGTATAACGTATAACGTATAACGTATAACGTATAACGTATAACGTATAACGTATAACGTATAACGTATAACGTATAACGTATAACGTATAACGTATAACGTATAACGTATAACGTATAACGTATAACGTATAACGTATAACGTATAACGTATAACGTATAACGTATAACGTATAACGTATAACGTATAACGTATAACGTATAACGTATAACGTATAACGTATAACGTATAACGTATAACGTATAACGTATAACGTATAACGTATAACGTATAACGTATAACGTATAACGTATAACGTATAACGTATAACGTATAACGTATAACGTATAACGTATAACGTATAACGTATAACGTATAACGTATAACGTATAACGTATAACGTATAACGTATAACGTATAACGTATAACGTATAACGTATAACGTATAACGTATAACGTATAACGTATAACGTATAACGTATAACGTATAACGTATAACGTATAACGTATAACGTATAACGTATAACGTATAACGTATAACGTATAACGTATAACGTATAACGTATAACGTATAACGTATAACGTATAACGTATAACGTATAACGTATAACGTATAACGTATAACGTATAACGTATAACGTATAACGTATAACGTATAACGTATAACGTATAACGTATAACGTATAACGTATAACGTATAACGTATAACGTATAACGTATAACGTATAACGTATAACGTATAACGTATAACGTATAAACGTATAACGTATAACGTATAACGTATAACGTATAACGTATAACGTATAACGTATAACGTATAACGTATAACGTATAACGTATAACGTATAACGTATAACGTATAACGTATAACGTATAACGTATAACGTATAACGTATAACGTATAACGTATAACGTATAACGTATAACGTATAACGTATAACGTATAACGTATAACGTATAACGTATAACGTATAACGTATAACGTATAACGTATAACGTATAACGTATAACGTATAACGTATAACGTATAACGTATAACGTTAAACATATAACGTATAACGTATAACGTATAACGTATAACGTATAACGTATAACGTATAACGTATAACGTATAACGTATAACGTATAACGTATAACGTATAACGTATAACGTATAACGTATAACGTATAACGTATAACGTATAACGTATAACGTATAACGTATAACGTATACCGTATAACGTTAAACATATAACGTATAACGTATAACGTATAACGTATAACGTATAACGTATAACGCATAACGTATAACGTATAACATATAACGTATAACGTATAATGTTTAACGTATAACGTATAACGTATAACGTATAACGTATAACGTATAACGTATAACGTATAACGTATAACGTATAACGTATAACGTATAACGTATAACGTATAACGTATAACGTATAACGTATAACGTATAACTTATAACGTATAACGTATAACGTATAACGTATAACGTATAACGTATAACGTATAACGTATAACGTATAACGTATAACGTATAACGTATAACGTATAACGTATAACGTATAACGTATAACGTATAACGTATAACGTATAACGTATAACGTATAACGTATAACGTATAACGTATAACGTATAACGTATAACGTATAACGTATAACGTATAACGTATAACGTATAACGTATAACGTATAACGTATAACGTATAACGTATATAACGTATAACGTATAACGTATAACGTATAACGTATAACGTATAACGTATAACGTATAACGTATAACGTATAACGTATAACGTATAACGTATAACGTATAACGTATAACGTATAACGTATAACGTATAACGTATAACGTATAACGTATAACGTATAACGTATAACGTATAACGTATAACGTATAACGTATAACGTATAACGTATAACGTATAACGTATAACGTATAACGTATAACGTATAACGTATAACGTATAACGTATAACGTATAACGTATAACGTATAACGTATAACGTATAACGTATAACGTATAACGTATAACGTATAACGTATAACGTATAACGTATAACGTATAACGTATAACGTATAACGTATAACGTATAACGTATAACGTATAACGTATAACGTATAACGTATAACGTATAACGTATAACGTATAACGTATAACGTATAACGTATAACGTATAACGTATAACGTATAACGTATAACGTATAACGTATAACGTATAACGTATAACGTATAACGTATAACGTATAACGTATAACGTATAACGTATAACGTATAACGTATAACGTATAACGTATAACGTATAACGTATAACGTATAACGTATAACGTATAACGTATAACGTATAACGTATAACGTATAACGTATAACGTATAACGTATAACGTATAACGTTAAACGTATAACGTATAACGTATAACGTATAACGTATAACGTATAACGTATAACGTATAACGTATAACGTATAACGTATAACGTATAACGTATAACGTATAACGTATAACGTATAACGTATAACGTATAACGTATAACGTATAACGTATACCGTATAACGTATAACGTATAACGTATAACGTATAACGTATAACGTATAACGTATAACGTATAACGTATAACGTATAATGTATAACGTATAACGTATAACGTATAACGTATAACGTATAACGTATTAAGTATAACGTATAACGTATAACGTATAATGTATAACGTATAACGTATAACGTATAACGTATAACGTATAACGTATAACGTATAACGCATAACGTATAACGTGTAATGTATAATGTTAAACGTATAACGTATAAAGTATAGCGTTAAACATATAACGTATAACGTTAAACATATAACGTATAACGTATAACGTATAACGTTAAACATATAACGTATAACGTATAACGTATAACGTTAAACATATAACGTATAACGTATAACGTATAACGTATAACGCATAACGTATAACGTGTAATGTATAATGTTAAACGTATAACGTATAAAGTATAGCGTTAAACATATAACGTATAACGTTAAACATATAACGTATAACGTATAACGTATAACGTTAAACATATAACGTATAACGTATAACGTATAACGTTAAACATATAACGTATAACGTATAACGTATAACGTATAACGCATAACGTATAACGTGTAATGTATAATGTTAAACGTATAACGTATAAAGTATAGCGTTAAACATATAACGTATAACGTTAAACATATAACGTATAACGTATAACGTTAAACATATAACGTATAACGTATAACGTATAACGTATAACGTTAAACATATAACGTATAACGTATAACGTATAACGTATAACGTATAACGTATAACGTATAACGTATAACGTATAACGTATAACGTATAACGTATAACGTATAACGTATAACGTATAACGTAAAACGTATAACGTATAACGTATAACGTTAAACATATAACGTATAACGTATAACGTATAACGTATAACGTATAACGTATAACGTATAACGTATAACGTATAACGTATAACGTATAACGTATAACGTATAACGTATAACGTATAACGTATAACGTATAACGTATAACGTATAACGTACACCGTATAACGTATAACGTATAACGTATAACGTATAACGTATAACGTATAACGTATAACGTATAACGTATAATGTATAACGTATAACGTATAACGTATAACGTATAACGTATAACGTATTAAGTATAACGTATAACGTATAACGTATAATGTATAACGTATAACGTATAACGTATAACGTATAACGTATAACGTATAACGTATAACGCATAACGTATAACGTGTAATGTATAATGTTAAACGTATAACGTATAAAGTATAGCGTTAAACATATAACGTATAACGTTAAACATATAACGTATAACGTATAACGTATAACGTTAAACATATAACGTATAACGTATAACGTATAACGTTAAACATATAACGTATAACGTATAACGTATAACGTATAACGCATAACGTATAACGTGTAATGTATAATGTTAAACGTATAACGTATAAAGTATAGCGTTAAACATATAACGTATAACGTTAAACATATAACGTATAACGTATAACGTATAACGTTAAACATATAACGTATAACGTATAACGTATAACGTTAAACATATAACGTATAACGTATAACGTATAACGTATAACGTATAACGTATAACGCATAACGTATAACGTGTAATGTATAATGTTAAACGTATAACGTATAAAGTATAACGTTAAACATATAACGTATAACGTTAAACATATAACGTATAGCGTATAACGTATAACGTTAAACATATAACGTATAACGTATAACGTATAACGTTAAACATATAACGTATAACGTATAACGTACAGCGCATAACGTATAACGTATAACGCATAACGTATAACGTATAACGTATAACGTATAACGTATAACGTATAACGTATAACGCATAACGTATAACGTGTAATGTATAATGTTAAACGTATAACGTATAAAGTATAGCGTTAAACATATAACGTATAACGTTAAACATATAACGTATAACGTATAACGTATAACGTTAAACATATAACGTATAACGTATAACGTATAACGTTAAACATATAACGTATAACGTATAACGTATAACGTATAACGTATAACGTATAACGCATAACGTATAACGTGTAATGTATAATGTTAAACGTATAACGTATAAAGTATAACGTTAAACATATAACGTATAACGTTAAACATATAACGTATAACGTATAACGTATAACGTTAAACATATAACGTATAACGTATAACGTTAAACATATAACGTATAACGTATAACGTACAGCGCATAACGTATAACGTATAACGCATAACGTATAACGTATAACGTATAACGTATAACGTATAACGTATAACGTATAACGTATAACGTATAACGTATAACGTATAACGTATAACGTATAACGTATAACGTATAACGTATAACGTATAACGTATAACGTATAACGTATAACGTATAACGTATAACGTATAACGTATAACGTATAACGTATAACGTATAACGTATAACGTATAACGTATAACGTATAACGTATAACGTATAACGTATAACGTATAACGTATAACGTATAACGTATAACGTATAACGTATAACGTATAACGTATAACGTATAACGTATAACGTATAACGTATAACGTATAACGTATAACGTATAACGTATAACGTATAACGTATAACGTATAACGTATAACGCATAACGTATAACGTGTAATGTATAATGTTAAACGTATAACGTATAAAGTATAACGTTAAACATATAACGTATAACGTTAAACATATAACGTATAGCGTATAACGTATAACGTTAAACATATAACGTATAACGTATAACGTATAACGTATAACGTATAACGTATAACGTATAACGTATAACGTATAACGTATAACGTATAACGTATAACGTATAACGTATAACGTATAACGTATAACGTATAACGTATAACGTATAACGTATAACGTATAACGTATAACGTATAACGTATAACGTATAACGTATAACGTATAACGTATAACGTATAACGTATAACGTATAACGTATAACGTATAACGTATAACGTATAACGTATAACGTATAACGTATAACGTATAACGTATAACGTATAACGTATAACGTATAACGTTAAACATATAACGTATAACGTATAACGTATAACGTATAACGTATAACGTATAACGTATAACGTATAACGTATAACGTATAACGTATAACGTATAACGTATAACGTATAACGTATAACGTATAACGTATAACGTATAACGTATAACGTATAACGTATACCGTATAACGTATAACGTATAACGTATAATGTATAACGTATAACGTATAACGTATAACGTATAACGTATAACGTATAATGTATAACGTATAACGTATAACGTATAACGTATAACGTATAACGTATTAAGTATAACGTATAACGTATAACGTATAATGTATAACGTATAACGTATAACGTATAACGTATAACGTATAACGCATAACGTATAACGTGTAATGTATAATGTTAAACGTATAACGTATAAAGTATAGCGTTAAACATATAACGTATAACGTTAAACATATAACGTATAACGTATAACGTATAACGTTAAACATATAACGTATAACGTATAACGTATAACGTTAAACATATAACGTATAACGTATAACGTATAACGTATAACGCATAACGTATAACGTGTAATGTATAATGTTAAACGTATAACGTATAAAGTATAGCGATAAACATATAACGTATAACGTTAAACATATAACGTATAACGTATAACATATAACGTTAAACATATAACGTATAACGTATAACGTATAACGTTAAACATATAACGTATAACGTATAACGTATAACGTATAACGCATAACGTATAACGTGTAATGTATAATGTTAAACGTATAACGTATAAAGTATAGCGTTAAACATATAACGTATAACGTTAAACATATAACGTATAACGTATAACGTATAACGTTAAACATATAACGTATAACGTATAACGTATAACGTATAACGTTAAACATATAACGTATAACGTATAACGTATAACGTATAACGTATAACGTATAACGTATAACGTATAACGTATAACGTATAACGTTAAACATATAACGTATAACGTATAACGTATAACGTATAACGTATAACGTATAACGTATAACGTATAACGTATAACGTATAACGTATAACGTATAACGTATAACGTATAACGTATAACGTATAACGTATACCGTATAACGTATAACGTATAACGTATAACGTATAACGTATAACGTATAACGTATAACGTATAACGTATAATGTATAACGTATAACGTATAACGTATAACGTATAACGTATAACGTATTAAGTATAACGTATAACGTATAACGTATAATGTATAACGTATAACGTATAACGTATAACGTATAAAGTATAACGTATAACGCATAACGTATAACGTGTAATGTATAATGTTAAACGTATAACGTATAAAGTATAGCGTTAAACATATAACGTATAACGTTAAACATATAACGTATAACGTATAACGTATAACGTTAAACATATAACGTATAACGTATAACGTATAACGTATAACGTATAACGTATAACGCATAACGTATAACGTGTAATGTATAATGTTAAACGTATAACGTATAAAGTATAGCGTTAAACATATAACGTATAACGTTAAACATATAACGTATAACGTATAACGTATAACGTTAAACATATAACGTATAACGTATAACGTATAACGTATAACGTTAAACATATAACGTATAACGTATAACGTATAACGTATAACGTATAACGTATAACGCATAACGTATAACGTGTAATGTATAATGTTAAACGTATAACGTATAAAGTATAACGTTAAACATATAACGTATAACGTTAAACATATAACGTATAGCGTATAACGTATAACGTTAAACATATAACGTATAACGTATAACGTATAACGTTAAACATATAACGTATAACGTACAACGTACAGCGCATAACGTATAACGTATAACGCATAACGTATAACGTATAACGTATAACGTATAACGTATAACGTATAACGTATAACGTATAACGCATAACGTATAACGTGTAATGTATAATGTTAAACGTATAACGTATAAAGTATAGCGTTAAACATATAACGTATAACGTTAAACATATAACGTATAACGTATAACGTATAACGTTAAACATATAACGTATAACGTATAACGTATAACGTTAAACATATAACGTATAACGTATAACGTATAACGTATAACGTATAACGTATAACGTATAACGCATAACGTATAACGTGTAATGTATAATGTTAAACGTATAACGTATAAAGTATAACGTTAAACATATAACGTATAACGTATAACGTATAACGTTAAACATATAACGTATAACGTATAACGTATAACGTTAAACATATAACGTATAACGTATAACGTACAGCGCATAACGTATAACGTATAACGCATAACGTTTAACGTATAACGTATAACGTATAACGTATAACGTATAACGTATAACGTATAACGTATAACGTATAACGTATAACGTATAACGTATAACGTATAACGTATAACGTATAACGTATAACGTATAACGTATAACGTATAACGTATAACGTATAACGTATAACGTATAACGTATAACGTATAACGAATAACGTATAACGTATAACGTATAACGTATAACGTATAACGTATAACGTATAACGTATAACGTATAACGTATAACGTATAACGTATAACGTATAACGTATAACGTATAACGTATAACGTATAACGTATAACGTATAACGTATAACGTATAACGTATAACGTATAACGTATAACGTATAACGTATAACGTATAACGTATAACGTATAACGTATAACGTATAACGTATAACGTATAACGTATAACGTATAACGTATAACGAATAACGTATAACGTATAACGTATAACGTATAACGTATAACGTATAACGTATAACGCATAACGTATAACGTGTAATGTATAATGTTAAACGTATAACGTATAAAGTATAACGTTAAACATATAACGTATAACGTTAAACATATAACGTATAGCGTATAACGTATAACGTTAAACATATAACGTATAACGTATAACGTATAACGTTAAACATATAACGTATAACGTATAACGTACAGCGCATAACGTATAACGTATAACGCATAACGTATAACGTATAACGTATAACGTATAACGTATAACGTATAACGTATAACGTATAACGTATAACGCATAACGTATAACGTGTAATGTATAATGTTAAACGTATAACGTATAAAGTATAGCGTTAAACATATAACGTATAACGTTAAACATATAACGTATAACGTATAACGTATAACGTTAAACATATAACGTATAACGTATAACGTATAACGTTAGACATATAACGTATAACGTATAACGTATAACGTATAACGTATAACGTATAACGTATAACGTATAACGCATAACGTGTAACGTGTAATGTATAATGTTAAACGTATAACGTATAAAGTATAACGTTAAACATATAACGTATAACGTTAAACATATAACGTATAACGTATAACGTATAACGTTAAACATATAACGTATAACGTATAACGTATAACGTTAAACATATAACGTATAACGTATAACGTACAGCGCATAACGTATAACGTATAACGCATAACGTATAACGTATAACGTATAACGTATAACGTATAACGTATAACGTATAACGTATAACGTATAACGTATAACGTATAACGTATAACGTATAACGTATAACGTATAACGTATAACGTATAACGTATAACGTATAACGTATAACGTATAACGTATAACGTATAACGTATAACGTATAACGTATAACGTATAAAGTATAACGTTAAACATATAACGTATAACGTTAAACATATAACGTATAACGTATAACGTATAACGTTAAACATATAACGTATAACGTATAACGTATAACGTTAAACATATAACGTATAACGTATAACGTACAGCGCATAACGTATAACGTATAACGCATAACGTATAACGTATAACGTATAACGTATAACGTATAACGTATAACGTATAACGTATAACGTATAACGTATAACGTATAACGTATAACGTATAACGTATAACGTATAACGTATAACGTATAACGTATAACGTATAACGTATAACGTATAACGTATAACGTATAACGTATAACGTATAACGTATAACGTATAACGTATAACGTATAACGTATAACGTATAACGTATAACGTATAACGTATAACGTATAACGTATAACGTATAACGAATAACGTATAACGTATAACGTATAACGTATAACGTATAACGTATAACGTATAACGTATAACGCATAACGTATAACGTGTAATGTATAATGTTAAACGTATAACGTATAAAGTATAACGTTAAACATATAACGTATAACGTTAAACATATAACGTATAGCGTATAACGTATAACGTTAAACATATAACGTATAACGTATAACGTATAACGTTAAACATATAACGTATAACGTACAGCGCATAACGTATAACGTATAACGCATAACGTATAACGTATAACGTATAACGTATAACGTATAACGTATAACGTATAACGCATAACGTATAACGTGTAATGTATAATGTTAAACGTATAACGTATAAAGTATAGCGTTAAACATATAACGTATAACGTTAAACATATAACGTATAACGTATAACGTATAACGTTAAACATATAACGTATAACGTATAACGTATAACGTTAAACATATAACGTATAACGTATAACGTATAACGTATAACGTATAACGTATAACGTATAACGTATAACGCATAACGTGTAACGTGTAATGTATAATGTTAAACGTATAACGTATAAAGTATAACGTTAAACATATAACGTATAACGTTAAACATATAACGTATAACGTATAACGTATAACGTTAAACATATAACGTATAACGTATAACGTATAACGTTAAACATATAACGTATAACGTATAACGTACAGCGCATAACGTATAACGTATAACGCATAACGTATAACGTATAACGTATAACGTATAACGTATAACGTATAACGTATAACGTATAACGTATAACGTATAACGTATAACGTATAACGTATAACGTATAACGTATAACGTATAACGTATAACGTATAACGTATAACGTATAACGTATAACGTATAACGTATAACGTATAACGTATAACGTATAACGTATAACGTATAACGTATAACGTATAACGTATAACGTATAACGTATAACGTATAACGTATAACGAATAACGTATAACGTATAACGTATAACGTATAACGTATAACGTATAACGTATAACGTATAACGTATAACGAATAACGTATAACGTATAACGTATAACGTACAGCGCATAACGTATAACGTATAACGCATAACGTATAACGTATAACGTATAACGTATAACGTATAACGTATAACGTATAACGTATAACGTATAACGTATAACGTATAACGTATAACGTATAACGTATAACGTATAACGTATAACGTATAACGTATAACGTATAACGTATAACGTATAACGTATAACGTATAACGTATAACGTATAACGTATAACGTATAACGTATAACGTATAACGTATAACGAATAACGTATAACGTATAACGTATAACGTATAACGTATAACGTATAACGTATAACGTATAACGTATAACGTATAACGTATAACGTATAACGTATAACGTATAACGTATAACGTATAACGTATAACGTATAACGTATAACGTATAACGTATAACGTATAACGTATAACGTATAACGTATAACGTATAACGTATAACGTATAACGTATAACGTATAACGTATAACGTATAACGTATAACGTATAACGTATAACGTATAACGTATAACGTATAACGTATAACGTATAACGTATATCGTATAACGCATAACGTATAACGTGTAATGTATAATGTTAAACGTATAACGTATAAAGTATAGCGTTAAACATATAACGTATAACGTTAAACATATAACGTATAACGTATAACGTATAACGTTAAACATATAACGTATAACGTATAACGTATAACGTTAAACATATAACGTATAACGTATAACGTATAACGTATAACGTATAACGCATAACGTATAACGTGTAATGTATAATGTTAAACGTATAACGTATAAAGTATAACGTTAAACATATAACGTATAACGTTAAACATATAACGTATAACGTATAACGTATAACGTTAAACATATAACGTATAACGTATAACGTATAACGTTAAACATATAACGTATAACGTATAACGTACAGCGCATAACGTATAACGTATAACGCATAACGTATAACGTATAACGTATAACGTATAACGTATAACGTATAACGTATAACGTATAACGTATAACGTATAACGTATAACGTATAACGTATAACGTATAACGTATAACGTATAACGTATAACGTATAACGTATAACGTATAACGTATAACGTATAACGTATAACGTATAACGTATAACGTATAACGTATAACGTATAACGTATAACGTATAACGTATAACGTATAACGTATAACGTATAACGTATAACGTATAACGTATAACGTATAACGTATAACGTATAACGAATAACGTATAACGTATAACGTATAACGTATAACGTATAACGTATAACGTATAACGTATAACGTATAACGCATAACGTATAACGTGTAATGTATAATGTTAAACGTATAACGTATAAAGTATAACGTTAAACATATAACGTATAACGTTAAACATATAACGTATAGCGTATAACGTATAACGTTAAACATATAACGTATAACGTATAACGTATAACGTTAAACATATAACGTATAACGTATAACGTACAGCGCATAACGTATAACGTATAACGCATAACGTATAACGTATAACGTATAACGTATAACGTATAACGTATAACGTATAACGTATAACGCATAACGTATAACGTGTAATGTATAATGTTAAACGTATAACGTATAAAGTATAGCGTTAAACATATAACGTATAACGTTAAACATATAACGTATAACGTATAACGTATAACGTTAAACATATAACGTATAACGTATAACGTATAACGTTAAACATATAACGTATAACGTATAACGTATAACGTATAACGTATAACGTATAACGTATAACGTATAACGCATAACGTGTAACGTGTAATGTATAATGTTAAACGTATAACGTATAAAGTATAACGTTAAACATATAACGTATAACGTTAAACATATAACGTATAACGTATAACGTATAACGTTAAACATATAACGTATAACGTATAACGTATAACGTTAAACATATAACGTATAACGTATAACGTACAGCGCATAACGTATAACGTATAACGCATAACGTATAACGTATAACGTATAACGTATAACGTATAACGTATAACGTATAACGTATAACGTATAACGTATAACGTATAACGTATAACGTATAACGTATAACGTATAACGTATAACGTATAACGTATAACGTATAACGTATATCGTATAACGCATAACGTATAACGTGTAATGTATAATGTTAAACGTATAACGTATAAAGTATAGCGTTAAACATATAACGTATAACGTTAAACATATAACGTATAACGTATAACGTATAACGTTAAACATATAACGTATAACGTATAACGTATAACGTTAAACATATAACGTATAACGTATAACGTATAACGTATAACGTATAACGTATAACGCATAACGTATAACGTGTAATGTATAATGTTAAACGTATAACGTATAAAGTATAACGTTAAACATATAACGTATAACGTTAAACATATAACGTATAACGTATAACGTATAACGTTAAACATATAACGTATAACGTATAACGTATAACGTTAAACATATAACGTATAACGTATAACGTACAGCGCATAACGTATAACGTATAACGCATAACGTATAACGTATAACGTATAACGTATAACGTATAACGTATAACGTATAACGTATAACGTATAACGTATAACGTATAACGTATAACGTATAACGTATAACGTATAACGTATAACGTATAACGTATAACGTATAACGTATAACGTATAACGTATAACGTATAACGTATAACGTATACCGAATAACGTATAACGTATAACGTATAACGTATAACGTATAACGTATAACGTATAACGTATAACGTATAACGTATAACGTATAACGTATAACGTATAACGTATAACGTATAACGTATAACGTATAACGTATAACGTATAACGTATAACGTATAACGTATAACGTATAACGTATAACGTATAACGTATAACGTATAACGTATAACGTATAACGTATAACGTATAACGTATAACGTATAACGTATAACGTTAAACATATAACGTATAACGTATAACGTATAACGTATAACGCATAACGTATAACGTGTAATGTATAATGTTAAACGTATAACGTATAAAGTATAACGTTAAACATATAACGTATAACGTTAAACATATAACGTATAGCGTATAACGTATAACGTTAAACATATAACGTATAACGTATAACGTATAACGTTAAACATATAACGTATAACGTATAACGTACAGCGCATAACGTATAACGTATAACGCATAACGTATAACGTATAACGTATAACGTATAACGTATAACGTATAACGCATAACGTATAACGTGTAATATATAATGTTAAACGTATAACGTATAAAGTATAGCGTTAAACATATAACGTATAACGTTAAACATATAACGTATAACGTATAACGTATAACGTTAAACATATAACGTATAACGTATAACGTATAACGTTAAACATATAACGTATAACGTATAACGTACAGCGCATAACGTATAACGTATAACGCATAACGTATAACGTATAACGTATAACGTATAACGTATAACGTATAACGTATAACGTATAACGTATAACGTATAACGTATAACGTATAACGTATAACGTATAACGTATAACGTATAACGTATAACGTATAACGTATAACGTATAACGTATAACGTATAACGTATAACGTATAACGTATAACGTATAACGTATAACGTATAACGAATAACGTATAACGTATAACGTATAACGTATAACGTATAACGTATAACGTATAACGTATAACGTATAACGTATAACGTATAACGTATAACGTATAACGTATAACGTATAACGTATAACGTATAACGTATAACGTATAACGTATAACGTATAACGTATAACGTATAAAGTATAACGTATAACGTATAACGTATAACGTATAACGTATAACGTATAACGTATAACGTATAACGTATAACGTATAACGTATAACGTATAACGTATAACGTATAACGCATAACGTATAACGTGTAATGTATAATGTTAAACGTATAACGTATAAAGTATAACGTTAAACATATAACGTATAACGTTAAACATATAACGTATAGCGTATAACGTATAACGTTAAACATATAACGTATAACGTATAACGTATAACGTTAAACATATAACGTATAACGTATAACGTACAGCGCATAACGTATAACGTATAACGCATAACGTATAACGTATAACGTATAACGTATAACGTATAACGTATAACGCATAACGTATAACGTGTAATGTATAATGTTAAACGTATAACGTATAAAGTATAGCGTTAAACATATAACGTATAACGTTAAACATATAACGTATAACGTATAACGTATAACGTTAAACATATAACGTATAACGTATAACGTATAACGTTAAACATATAACGTATAACGTATAACGTATAACGTATAACGTTAAACATATAACGTATAACGTATAACGTATAACGTATAACGTATAACGTATAACGTATAACGTATAACGCATAACGTATAACGTGTAATGTATAATGTTAAACGTATAACGTATAAAGTATAACGTTAAACATATAACGTATAACGTTAAACATATAACGTATAACGTATAACGTATAACGTTAAACATATAACGTATAACGTATAACGTATAACGTTAAACATATAACGTATAACGTATAACGTACAGCGCATAACGTATAACGTATAACGCATAACGTATAACGTATAACGTATAACGTATAACGTATAACGTATAACGTATAACGTATAACGTATAACGTATAACGTATAACGTATAACGTATAACGTATAACGTATAACGTATAACGTATAACGTATAACGTATAACGTATAACGTATAACGTGTAACGTATAACGTATAACGTGTAACGTATAACGTATAACGTATAACGTATAACGTATAATGTATAACGTATAACGTATAACGTATAACGTATAACGTATAACGTATAACGTATAACGTATAACGTATAACGTATAACGTTAAACATATAACGTATAACGTATAACGTATAACGTATAACGTATAACGTATAACGTATAACGTATAACGTATAACGTATAACGTATAACGTATAACGTATAACGTATAACGTATAACGTATAACGTATACCGTATAACGTATAACGTATAACGTATAACGTATAACGTATAACGTATAACGTATAACGTATAACGTATAATGTATAACGTATAACGTATAACGTATAACGTATAACGTATAACGTATAACGTATAACGTATTAAGTATAACGTATAACGCATAACGTATAATGTATAACGTATAACGTATAACGTATAACGTATAACGTATAACGTATAACGCATAACGTATAACGTGTAATGTATAATGTTAAACGTATAACGTATAAAGTATAGCGTTAAACATATAACGTATAACGTTAAACATATAACGTATAACGTATAACGTATAACGTTAAACATATAACGTATAACGTATAACGTTAAACATATAACGTATAACGTATAACGTATAACGTATAACGCATAACGTATAACGTGTAATGTATAATGTTAAACGTATAACGTATAAAGTATAGCGTTAAACATATAACGTATAACGTTAAACATATAACGTATAACGTATAACGTATAACGTTAAACATATAACGTATAACGTATAACGTATAACGTATAACGTTAAACATATAACGTATAACGTATAACGTATAACGTATAACGCATAACGTATAACGTGTAATGTATAATGTTAAACGTATAACGTATAAAGTATAACGTTAAACATATAACGTATAGCGTATAACGTATAACGTTAAACATATAACGTATAACGTATAACGTATAACGTTAAACATATAACGTATAACGTATAACGTACAGCGCATAACGTATAACGTATAACGCATAACGTATAACGTATAACGTATAACGTATAACGTATAACGTATAACGTATAACGCATAACGTATAACGTGTAATGTATAATGTTAAACGTATAACGTATAAAGTATAGCGTTAAACATATAACGTATAACGTTAAAAATATAACGTATAACGTATAACGTATAACGTTAAACATATAACGTATAACGTATAACGTATAACGTATAACGTTAAACATATAACGTATAACGTATAACGTATAACGTATAACGCATAACGTATAACGTGTAATGTATAATGTTAAACGTATAACGTATAAAGTATAACGTTAAACATATAACGTATAGCGTATAACGTATAACGTTAAACATATAACGTATAACGTATAACGTATAACGTTAAACATATAACGTATAACGTATAACGTACAGCGCATAACGTATAACGTATAACGCATAACGTATAACGTATAACGTATAACGTATAACGTATAACGTATAACGCATAACGTATAACGTGTAATGTATAATGTTAAACGTATAACGTATAAAGTATAGCGTTAAACATATAACGTATAACGTTAAACATATAACGTATAACGTATAACGTATAACGTTAAACATATAACGTATAACGTATAACGTTAAACATATAACGTATAACGCATAACGTATAACGTGTATTGTATAATGTTAAACGTATAACGTATAAAGTATAGCGTTAAACATATAACGTATAACGTTAAACATATAACGTATAACGTATAACGTATAACGTTAAACATATAACGTATAACGTATAACGTATAACGTTAAACATATAACGTATAACGTATAACGTATAACGTTAAACATATAACGTATAACGTATAACGTATAACGTATAACGTATAACGTATAACGCATAACGTATAACGTGTAATGTATAATGTTAAACGTATAACGTATAAAGTATAACGTTAAACATATAACGTATAACGTTAAACATATAACGTATAACGTATAACGTATAACGTATAACGTATAACGTATAACGTATAACGTATAACGTATAACGTATAACGTATAACGTATAACGTATAACGTATAACGTATAACGAATAACGTATAACGTATAACGTATAACGTATAACGTATAACGTATAACGTATAACGTATAACGTATAACGTATAACGTATAACGTATAACGTATAACGTATAACGTATAACGTATAACGTATAACGTATAACGTATAACGTATAACGTATAACGTATAACGTATAACGTATAACGTATAACGTATAACGTATAACGTATAACGTTAAACATATAACGTATAACGTATAACGTATAACGTATAACGTATAACGTATAACGTATAACGTATAACGTATAACGTATAACGTATAACGTATAACGTATAACGTATAACGTATAACGTATAACGTATAACGTATAACGTATAACGTATAACGTATAACGTATACCGTATAACGTATAACGTATAACGTATAACGTATAACGTATAACGTATAACGTATAACGTATAATGTATAACGTATAACGTATAACGTATAACGTATAACGTATAACGTATAACGTATTAAGTATAACGTATAATGTATAACGTATAATGTATAAAGTATAACGTATAACGTATAACGTATAACGTATAACGTATAACGCATAACGTATAACGTGTAATGTATAATGTTAAACGTATAACGTATAAAGTATAGCGTTAAACATATAACGTATAACGTTAAACATATAACGTATAACGTATAACGTATAACGTTAAACATATAACGTATAACGTATAACGTACAGCGCATAACGTATAACGTATAACGCATAACGTATAACGTATAACGTATAACGTATAACGTATAACGTATAACGTATAACGTATAACGTATAACGTATAACGTATAACGTATAACGTATAACGTATAACGTATAACGTATAACGTATAACGTATAACGTATAACGTATAACGTATAACGAATAACGTATAACGTATAACGTATAACGTATAACGTATAACGTATAACGTATAACGTATAACGTATAACGTATAACGTATAACGTATAACGTATAACGTATAACGTATAACGTATAACGTATAACGTATAACGTATAACGTATAACGTATAACGTATAACGTATAACGTATAACGTATAACGTATAACGTATAACGTATAACGTATAACGTATAACGTATAACGTATAACGTATAACGTATAACGCATAACGTATAACGTGTAATGTATAATGTTAAACGTATAACGTATAAAGTATAACGTTAAACATATAACGTATAACGTTAAACATATAACGTATAACGTTAAACATATAACGTATAGCGTATAACGTATAACGTTAAACATATAACGTATAACGTATAACGTATAACGTTAAACATATAACGTATAACGTATAACGTACAGCGCATAACGTATAACGTATAACGCATAACGTATAACGTATAACGTATAACGTATAACGTATAACGTATAACGTATAACGTATAACGTGTAATGTATAATGTTAAACGTATAACGTATAAAGTATAGCGTTAAACATATAACGTATAACGTTAAACATATAACGTATAACGTATAACGTATAACGTTAAACATATAACGTATAACGTATAACGTATAACGTTAAACATATAACGTATAACGTATAACGTATAACGTATAACGTATAACGTATAACGTATAACGCATAACGTATAACGTGTAATGTATAATGTTAAACGTATAACGTATAAAGTATAACGTTAAACATATAACGTATAACGTTAAACATATAACGTATAACGTATAACGTATAACGTTAAACATATAACGTATAACGTATAACGTATAACGTTAAACATATAACGTATAACGTATAACGTACAGCGCATAACGTATAACGTATAACGCATAACGTATAACGTATAACGTATAACGTATAACGTATAACGTATAACGTATAACGTATAACGTATAACGTATAACGTATAACGGATAACGTATAACGTATAACGTATAACGTATAACGTATAACGTATAACGTATAACGTATAACGTATAACGTATAACGTATAACGTATAACGTATAACGTATAACGTATAACGTATAACGTATAACGTATAACGTATAACGTATAACGTATAACGAATAACGTATAACGTATAACGTATAACGTATAACGTATAACGTATAACGTATAACGTATAACGTATAACGTATAACGTATAACGTATAACGTATAACGTATAACGTATAACGTATAACGTATAACGTATAACGTATAACGTATAACGTATAACGTATAACGTATAACGTATAACGTATAACGTATAACGTATAACGTATAACGTATAACGTATAACGTATAACGTATAACGTATAACGTATAACGTATAACGTATAACGTATAACGTATAACGTATAACGTATAACGTATAACGTATAACGTATAACGTATAACGTATAACGTTAAACATATAACGTATAACGTATAACGTATAACGTATAACGTATAACGTATAACGTATAACGTATAACGTATAACGTATAACGTATAACGTATAACGTATAACGTATAACGTATAACGTATAACGTATAACGTATAACGTATAACGTATAACGTATAACGTATAACGTATAACGTATAACGTATAACGTATAACGTATAACGAATAACGTATAACGTATAACGTATAACGTATAACGTATAACGTATAACGTATAACGTATAACGTATAACGTATAACGTATAACGTATAACGTATAACGTATAACGTATAACGTATAACGTATAACGTATAACGTATAACGTATAACGTATAAAGTATAACGTATAACGTATAACGTATAACGTATAACGTATAACGTATAACGTATAACGTATAACGTATAACGTATAACGCATAACGTATAACGTGTAATGTATAATGTTAAACGTATAACGTATAAAGTATAACGTTAAACATATAACGTATAACGTTAAACATATAACGTATAGCGTATAACGTATAACGTTAAACATATAACGTATAACGTATAACGTATAACGTTAAACATATAACGTATAACGTATAACGTACAGCGCATAACGTATAACGTATAACGCATAACGTATAACGTATAACGTATAACGTATAACGTATAACGTATAACGCATAACGTATAACGTGTAATGTATAATGTTAAACGTATAACGTATAAAGTATAGCGTTAAACATATAACGTATAACGTTAAACATATAACGTATAACGTATAACGTATAACGTTAAACATATAACGTATAACGTATAACGTATAACGTTAAACATATAACGTATAACGTATAACGTATAACGTATAACGTTAAACATATAACGTATAACGTATAACGTATAACGTATAACGTATAACGTATAACGTATAACGTATAACGCATAACGTATAACGTGTAATGTATAATGTTAAACGTATAACGTATAAAGTATAACGTTAAACATATAACGTATAACGTTAAACATATAACGTATAACGTATAACGTATAACGTTAAACATATAACGTATAACGTATAACGTATAACGTTAAACATATAACGTATAACGTATAACGTACAGCGCATAACGTATAACGTATAACGCATAACGTATAACGTATAACGTATAACGTATAACGTATAACGCATAACGTATAACGTGTAATGTATAATGTTAAACGTATAACGTATAAAGTATAACGTTAAACATATAACGTATAACGTTAAACATATAACGTATAACGTATAACGTATAACGTATAACGTATAACGTATAACGTATAACGTATAACGTATAACGTATAACGTATAACGTATAACGTATAACGTATAACGTATAACGTATAACGTATAACGTATAACGTATAACGTATAACGTATAACGTATAACGTATAACGTATAACGTATAACGTATAACGTATAACGTATAACGTATAACGTATAACGTATAACGTATAACGTATAACGTATAACGTATAACGTATAACGTATAACGTATAACGTATAACGTATAACGTATAACGTATAACGTATAACGTATAACGTATAACGTATAACGTATAACGTATAACGTATAACGAACTATAACGTATAACGTATAACGTATAACGTATAACGTATAACGTATAACGTATAACGTATAACGTATAACGTATAACGTATAACGTATAACGTATAACGTATAACGTATAACGTATAACGTATAACGTATAACGTATAACGTATACCGTATAACGTATAACGTATAACGTAGAACGTATAACGTATAACGTATAACGTATAACGTATAACGTATAATGTATAACGTATAACGTATAACGTATAACGTATAACGTATAACGTATAACGTATTAAGTATAACGTATAACGTATAACGTATAATGTATAACGTATAACGTATAACGTATAACGTATAACGTATAACGTATAACGCATAACGTATAACGTGTAATGTATAATGTTAAACGTATAACGTATAAAGTATAGCGTTAAACATATAACGTATAACGTTAAACATATAACGTATAACGTATAACGTATAACGTTAAACATATAACGTATAACGTATAACGTACAGCGCATAACGTATAACGTATAACGCATAACGTATAACGTATAACGTATAACGTATAACGTATAACGTATA
>CAKAJA020000124.1:20000-47674 GCA_916610235.2 Lasioglossum morio | reverse complement strand
CTAAATGTTAGATCCCTGTATAATACCGCGTTTAATGCAGTTTTTCGAAGTTTCAACGCTCTCGGATGAGTATTTTTCGAGAAAAATCGAAATAACCGTCGAGCGGGTCATCTAGTCGAACGATCGAGCGACTCGCGAAGTGCGTTCTGGCGCGTCGGTTGGACGAGGCGACGGAGCTCGAGCGAAATTTTTCCAAGTCCCCGCGTCAAGAGTAAACTTTTTTCCTGGCTGTTTCGCACGATTCTAAATGTTAGATCCCTGTATAATACCGCGTTTAATGCAGTTTTTCGAAGTTTTCAAACGCTCTCGGATGAGTATTTTTCGAGAAAAATCGAAATAACCGTCGAGCGGGTCATCTAGTCGAACGATCGAGCGACTCGCGAAGTGCGTTCTGGCGCGTCGGTTGGACGAGGCGACGGAGCTCGAGCGAAAATTTTCCAAGTCCCCGCGGCAAGAGTAAACTTTTTTCCTGGCTGTTTCGCACGATTCTAAATGTTAGATCCCTGTATAATACCGCGTTTAATGCAGTTTTACGAAGTTTCAACGCTCTCGGATGAGTATTTTTCGAGAAAAATCGAAATAACCGTCGAGCGGGTCATCTAGTCGGACGATCGAGCGACTCGCGAAGTGCGTTCTGGCGCGTCGGTTGGACGAGGCGACGGAGCTCGAGCGAAATTTTTCCAAGTCCCCCGCGTCAAGAGTAAACTTTTTTCCTGGCTGTTTCGCACGATTCTAAATGTTAGATCCCTGTATAATACCGCGTTTAATGCAGTTTTTCGAAGTTTCAACGCTCTCGGATGAGTATTTTTCGAGAAAAATCGAAATAACCCTCGAGCGGGTCATCTAGTCGGACGACCGAGCGTCTCGCGAAGTGCGTTCTGGCGCGTCGGTTGGACGAGGCGACGGAGCTCGAGCGAAATTTTACCAAGTCCCCGCGTCAAGAGTAAACTTTTTTCCTGGCTGTTTCGCACGATTCTAAACGTTAGATCCCTCTATAATACCGCGTTTAATGCAGTTTTTCGAAGTTTCAACGCTCTCGGATGAGTATTTTTCGAGAAAAATCGAAATAACCCTCGAGCGGGTCATCTAGTCGGACGATCGAGCGACTCGCGAAGAGCGTTCTGGCGCGTCGGTTGGACGAAGCGACGGAGCTCGAGCGAAAATTTTCCAAGTCCCAGCGTCAAGAGTAAACTTTTTTCCTGGCTGTTTCGGACGATTCTAAAATGTTAGATCCCCGTATAATACCGCGTTTAATGCAGTTTTTCGAAGTTTCAACGCTCTCGGATGAGTATTTTTCGAGAAAAATCGAAATAACCCTCGAGCGGGTCATCTAGTCGGACGATCGAGCGACTCGCGAAGAGCGTTCTGGCGCGTCGGTTGGACGAAGCGACGGAGCTCGAGCGAAAATTTTCCAAGTCCCAGCGTCAAGAGTAAACTTTTTTCCTGGCTGTTTCGACGATTCTAAATGTTAGATCCCCGTATAATACCGCGTTTAATGCAGTTTTTCGAAGTTTCAACGCTCTCGGATGAGTATTTTTTCGAGAAAAATCGAAATAACCGTCGAGCGGGTCATCTAGTCGGACGACCGAGCGTCTCGCGAAGGGCGTTCTGGCGCGTCGGTTGGACGAAGCGACGGAGCTCGAGCGAAATTTTTCCAAGTCCCCGCGTCAAGAGTAAACTTTTTTCCTGGCTGTTTCGCACGATTCTAAATGTTAGATCCCTGTATAATACCGCGTTTAATGCAGTTTTACGAAGTTTCAACGCTCTCGGATGAGTATTTTTCGAGAAAAATCGAAATAACCCTCGAGCGGGTCATCTAGTCGGACGACCGAGCGTCTCGCGAAGTGCGTTCTGGCGCGTCGGTTGGACGAGGCGACGGAGCTCGAGCGAAATTTTAACCAAGTCCCCGCGTCAAGAGTAAACTTTTTTCCTGGCTGTTTCGCACGATTCTAAATGTTAGATCCCTGTATAATACCGCGTTTAATGCAGTTTTACGAAGTTTCAACGCTCTCGGATGAGTATTTTTCGAGAAAAATCGAAATTAACCCTCGAGCGGGTCATCTAGTCGGACGACCGAGCGTCTCGCGAAGTGCGTTCTGGCGCGTCGGTTGGACGAGGCGACGGAGCTCGAGCGAAATTTTACCAAGTCCCCGCGTCAAGAGTAAACTTTTTTCCTGGCTGTTTCGCACGATTCTAAACGTTAGATCCCTCTATAA
This sequence comes from Lasioglossum morio, assembly GCA_916610235.2. Taxonomy (NCBI): domain Eukaryota; kingdom Metazoa; phylum Arthropoda; class Insecta; order Hymenoptera; family Halictidae; genus Lasioglossum; species Lasioglossum morio. The sequence continues at coordinate 45,458 of CAKAJA020000124.1, read as the reverse complement.
TACCGCGTTTAATGCAGTTTTTTCGAAGTTTCAACGCTCTCGGATGAGTATTTTTTCGAGAAAAATCGAAATAACCGTCCGAGCGGGTCATCTAGTCGGAAGATCGAGCGACTCGCGACGTGGGTTCTGGCGCGTCGGTTGGACGAGGCTACGGAGCTCGAGCGAAAATTTTCCAAGTCCCCGCGTCAAGAGTAAACTTTTTTCCTGGCTGTTTCGCACGATTCTAAACGTTAGATCCCTCTATAATACCGCGTTTAAATGCAGTTTTTCGAAGTTTCAACGCTCTCGGATGAGTATTTTTCGAGAAAAATCGAAATAACCCTCGAGCGGGTCATCTAGTCGGACGATCGAGCGACTCGCGAAGAGCGTTCTGGCGCGTCGGTTGGACGAAGCGACGGAGCTCGAGCGAAAATTTTCCAAGTCCCAGCGTCAAGAGTAAACTTTTTTCCTGGCTGTTTCGGACGATTCTAAATGTTAGATCCCCGTATAATACCGCGTTTAATGCAGTTTTTCGAAGTTTCAACGCTCTCGGATGAGTATTTTTCGAGAAAAATCGAAATAACCCTCGAGCGGGTCATCTAGTCGGACGATCGAGCGACTCGCGAAGAGCGTTCTGGCGCGTCGGTTGGACGAAGCGACGGAGCTCGAGCGAAAATTTTCCAAGTCCCAGCGTCAAGAGTAAACTTTTTTCCCTGGCTGTTTCGGACGATTCTAAATGTTAGATCCCCGTATAATACCGCGTTTAATGCAGTTTTTTCGAAGTTTCAACGCTCTCGGATGAGTATTTTTCGAGAAAAATCGAAATAACCGTCGAGCGGGTCATCTAGTCGGACGACCGAGCGTCTCGCGAAGGGCGTTCTGGCGCGTCGGTTGGACGAAGCGACGGAGCTCGAGCGAAATTTTTCCAAGTCCCCGCGTCAAGAGTAAACTTTTTTCCTGGCTGTTTCGCACGATTCTAAATGTTAGATCCCTGTATAATACCGCGTTTAATGCAGTTTTACGAAGTTTCAACGCTCTCGGATGAGTATTTTTCGAGAAAAATCGAAATAACCCTCGAGCGGGTCATCTAGTCGGACGACCGAGCGTCTCGCGAAGTGCGTTCTGGCGCGTCGGTTGGACGAGGCGACGGAGCTCGAGCGAAATTTTACCAAGTCCCCGCGTCAAGAGTAAACTTTTTTTCCTGGCTGTTTCGCACGATTCTAAATGTTAGATCCCTGTATAATACCGCGTTTAATGCAGTTTTACGAAGTTTCAACGCTCTCGGATGAGTATTTTTCGAGAAAAATCGAAATAACCCTCGAGCGGGTCATCTAGTCGGACGACCGAGCGTCTCGCGAAGTGCGTTCTGGCGCGTCGGTTGGACGAGGCGACGGAGCTCGAGCGAAATTTTACCAAGTCCCCGCGTCAAGAGTAAACTTTTTTCCTGGCTGTTTCGCACGATTCTAAACGTTAGATCCCTCTATAATACCGCGTTTAATGCAGTTTTTCGAAGTTTCAACGCTCTCGGATGAGTATTTTTCGAGAAAAATCGAAATAACCGTCGAGCGGGTCATCTAGTCGGAAGATCCGAGCGACTCGCGACGTGGGTTCTGGCGCGTCGGTTGGACGAGGCTACGGAGCTCGAGCGAAAATTTTCCAAGTCCCCGCGTCAAGAGTAAACTTTTTTCCTGGCTGTTTCGCACGATTCTAAATGTTAGATCCCTGTATAATACCGCGTTTAATGCAGTTTTTCGAAGTTTCAACGCTCTCGGATGAGTATTTTTCGAGAAAAATCGAAATAACCGTCGAGCGGGTCATCTAGTCGAACGATCGAGCGACTCGCGAAGTGCGTTCTGGCGCGTCGGTTGGACGAGGCGACGGAGCTCGAGCGAAATTTTTCCAAGTCCCCGCGTCAAGAGTAAACTTTTTTCCTGGCTGTTTCGCACGATTCTAAATGTTAGATCCCTGTATAATACCGCGTTTAATGCAGTTTTTCGAAGTTTCAACGCTCTCGGATGAGTATTTTTCGAGAAAAATCGAAATAACCGTCGAGCGGGTCATCTAGTCGAACGATCGAGCGACTCGCGAAGTGCGTTCTGGCGCGTCGGTTGGACGAGGCGACGGAGCTCGAGCGAAAATTTTCCAAGTCCCCGCGGCAAGAGTAAACTTTTTTCCTGGCTGTTTCGCACGATTCTAAATGTTAGATCCCTGTATAATACCGCGTTTAATGCAGTTTTACGAAGTTTCAACGCTCTCGGATGAGTATTTTTCGAGAAAAATCGAAATAACCGTCGAGCGGGTCATCTAGTCGGACGATCGAGCGACTCGCGAAGTGCGTTCTGGCGCGTCGGTTGGACGAGGCGACGGAGCTCGAGCGAAATTTTTCCAAGTCACCGCGTCAAGAGTAAACTTTTTTCCTGGCTGTTTCGCACGATTCTAAATGTTAGATCCCTGTATAATACCGCGTTTAATGCAGTTTTTTTGAGTTTCAACGCTCTCGGATGAGTATTTTTCGAGAAAAATCGAAATAACCCTCGAGCGGGTCATCTAGTCGGACGACCGAGCGTCTCGCGAAGTGCGTTCTGGCGCGTCGGTTGGACGAGGCGACGGAGCTCGAGCGAAATTTTACCAAGTCCCCGCGTCAAGAGTAAACTTTTTTCCTGGCTGTTTCGCACGATTCTAAACGTTAGATCCCTCTATAATACCGCGTTTAATGCAGTTTTTCGAAGTTTCAACGCTCTCGGATGAGTATTTTTCGAGAAAAATCGAAATAACCCTCGAGCGGGTCATCTAGTCGGACGATCGAGCGACTCGCGAAGAGCGTTCTGGCGCGTCGGTTGGACGAAGCGACGGAGCTCGAGCGAAAATTTTCCAAGTCCCAGCGTCAAGAGTAAACTTTTTTCCTGGCTGTTTCGGACGATTCTAAATGTTAGATCCCCCGTATAATACCGCGTTTAATGCAGTTTTTCGAAGTTTCAACGCTCTCGGATGAGTATTTTTCGAGAAAAATCGAAATAACCCTCGAGCGGGTCATCTAGTCGGACGATCGAGCGACTCGCGAAGAGCGTTCTGGCGCGTCGGTTGGACGAAGCGACGGAGCTCGAGCGAAAATTTTCCAAGTCCCAGCGTCAAGAGTAAACTTTTTTCCTGGCTGTTTCGGACGATTCTAAATGTTAGATCCCCGTATAATACCGCGTTTAATGCAGTTTTTCGAAGTTTCAACGCTCTCGGATGAGTATTTTTCGAGAAAAATCGAAATAACCCTCGAGCGGGTCATCTAGTCGGACGATCGAGCGACTCGCGAAGAGCGTTCTGGCGCGTCGGTTGGACGAAGCGACGGAGCTCGAGCGAAATTTTTCCAAGTCCCCGCGTCAAGAGTAAACTTTTTTCCTGGCTGTTTCGCACGATTCTAAATGTTAGATCCCTGTATAATACCGCGTTTAATGCAGTTTTACGAAGTTTCAACGCTCTCGGATGAGTATTTTTCGAGAAAAAATCGAAATAACCCTCGAGCGGGTCATCTAGTCGGACGACCGAGCGTCTCGCGAAGTGCGTTCTGGCGCGTCGGTTGGACGAGGCGACGGAGCTCGAGCGAAATTTTACCAAGTCCCCGCGTCAAGAGTAAACTTTTTTCCTGGCTGTTTCGCACGATTCTAAATGTTAGATCCCTGTATAATACCGCGTTTAATGCAGTTTTACGAAGTTTCAACGCTCTCGGATGAGTATTTTTCGAGAAAAATCGAAATAACCCTCGAGCGGGGGCATCTAGTCGGACGACCGAGCGTCTCGCGAAGTGCGTTCTGGCGCGTCGGTTGGACGAGGCGACGGAGCTCGAGCGAAATTTACCAAGTCCCCGCGTCAAGAGTAAACTTTTTTCCTGGCTGTTTCGCACGATTCTAAACGTTAGATCCCTCTATAATACCGCGTTTAATGCAGTTTTTCGAAGTTTCAACGCTCTCGGATGAGTATTTTTCGAGAAAAATCGAAATAACCGTCGAGCGGGTCATCTAGTCGGAAGATCGAGCGACTCGCGACGTGGGTTCTGGCGCGTCGGTTGGACGAGGCTACGGAGCTCGAGCGAAAATTTTCCAAGTCCCCGCGTCAAGAGTAAACTTTTTTCCTGGCTGTTTCGCACGATTCTAAATGTTAGATCCCTGTATAATACCGCGTTTAATGCAGTTTTTCGAAGTTTCAACGCTCTCGGATGAGTATTTTTCGAGAAAAATCGAAATAACCGTCGAGCGGGTCATCTAGTCGAACGATCGAGCGACTCGCGAAGTGCGTTCTGGCGCGTCGGTTGGACGAGGCGACGGAGCTCGAGCGAAATTTTTTCCAAGTCCCCGCGTCAAGAGTAAACTTTTTTCCTGGCTGTTTCGCACGATTCTAAATGTTAGATCCCTGTATAATACCGCGTTTAATGCAGTTTTTCGAAGTTTCAACGCTCTCGGATGAGTATTTTTCGAGAAAAATCGAAATAACCGTCGAGCGGGTCATCTAGTCGAACGATCGAGCGACTCGCGAAGTGCGGTTCTGGCGCGTCGGTTGGGACGAGGCGACGGAGCTCGAGCGAAAATTTTCCAAGTCCCCGCGGCAAGAGTAAACTTTTTTCCTGGCTGTTTCGCACGATTCTAAATGTTAGATCCCTGTATAATACCGCGTTTAATGCAGTTTTTCGAAGTTTCAACGCTCTCGGATGAGTATTTTTCGAGAAAAATCGAAATAACCCTCGAGCGGGTCATCTAGTCGGACGATCGAGCGACTCGCGAAGAGCGTTCTGGCGCGTCGGTTGGACGAAGCGACGGAGCTCGAGCGAAAATTTTCCAAGTCCCCGCGTCAAGAGTAAACTTTTTTCCTGGCTGTTTCGCACGATTCTAAATGTTAGATCCCTGTATAATACCGCGTTTAATGCAGTTTTTCGAAGTTTCAACGCTCTCGGATGAGTATTTTTCGAGAAAAATCGAAATAACCCTCGAGCGGGTCACTAGTCGGACGATCGAGCGACTCGCGAAGAGCGTTCTGGCGCGTCGGTTGGACGAAGCGACGGAGCTCGAGCGAAAATTTTCCAAGTCCCAGCGTCAAGAGTAAACTTTTTTCCTGGCTGTTTCGGACGATTCTAAATGTTAGATCCCCGTATAATACCGCGTTTAATGCAGTTTTTCGAAGTTTCAACGCTCTCGGATGAGTATTTTTCGAGAAAAATCGAAATAACCCTCGAGCGGGTCATCTAGTCGGACGACCGAGCGTCTCGCGAAGTGCGTTCTGGCGCGTCGGTTGGACGAGGCGACGGAGCTCGAGCGAAATTTTACCAAGTCCCCGCGTCAAGAGTAAACTTTTTTCCTGGCTGTTTCGCACGATTCTAAACGTTAGATCCCTCTATAATACCGCGTTTAATGCAGTTTTTCGAAGTTTCAACGCTCTCGGATGAGTATTTTTCGAGAAAAATCGAAATAACCGTCGAGCGGGTCATCTAGTCGGAAGATCGAGCGACTCGCGACGTGGGTTCTGGCGCGTCGGTTGGACGAGGCTACGGAGCTCGAGCGAAAATTTTCCAAGTCCCCGCGTCAAGAGTAAACTTTTTTCCTGGCTGTTTCGCACGATTCTAAATGTTAGATCCCTGTATAATACCGCGTTTAATGCAGTTTTTCGAAGTTTCAACGCTCTCGGATGAGTATTTTTCGAGAAAAATCGAAATAACCGTCGAGCGGGTCATCTAGTCGAACGATCGAGCGACTCGCGAAGTGCGTTCTGGCGCGTCGGTTGGACGAGGCGACGGAGCTCGAGCGAAATTTTTCCAAGTCCCCGCGTCAAGAGTAAACTTTTTTCCTGGCTGTTTCGCACGATTCTACATGTTAGATCCCTGTATAATACCGCGTTTAAATGCAGTTTTTCGAAGTTTCAACGCTCTCGGATGAGTATTTTTCGAGAAAAATCGAAATAACCGTCGAGCGGGTCATCTAGTCGAACGATCGAGCGACTCGCGAAGTGCGTTCTGGCGCGTCGGTTGGACGAGGCGACGGAGCTCGAGCGAAAATTTTCCAAGTCCCCGCGGCAAGAGTAAACTTTTTTCCTGGCTGTTTCGCACGATTCTAAATGTTAGATCCCTGTATAATACCGCGTTTAATGCAGTTTTACGAAGTTTCAACGCTCTCGGATGAGTATTTTTCGAGAAAAATCGAAATAACCGTCGAGCGGGTCATCTAGTCGGACGATCGAGCGACTCGCGAAGTGCGTTCTGGCGCGTCGGTTGGACGAGGCGACGGAGCTCGAGCGAAATTTTTCCAAGTCCCCGCGTCAAGAGTAAACTTTTTTCCTGGCTGTTTCGCACGATTCTAAATGTTAGATCCCTGTATAATACCGCGTTTAATGCAGTTTTTCGAAGTTTCAACGCTCTCGGATGAGTATTTTTCGAGAAAAATCGAAATAACCCTCGAGCGGGTCATCTAGTCGGACGACCGAGCGTCTCGCGAAGTGCGTTCTGGCGCGTCGGTTGGACGAGGCGACGGAGCTCGAGCGAAATTTTACCAAGTCCCCGCGTCAAGAGTAAACTTTTTTCCTGGCTGTTTCGCACGATTCTAAACGTTAGATCCCTCTATAATACCGCGTTTAATGCAGTTTTTCGAAGTTTCAACGCTCTCGGATGAGTATTTTTCGAGAAAAATCGAAATAACCCTCGAGCGGGTCATCTAGTCGGACGATCGAGCGACTCGCGAAGAGCGTTCTGGCGCGTCGGTTGGACGAAGCGACGGAGCTCGAGCGAAAATTTTCCAAGTCCCCGCGTCAAGAGTAAACTTTTTTCCTGGCTGTTTCGCACGATTCTAAATGTTAGATCCCCGTATAATACCGCGTTTAATGCAGTTTTTCGAAGTTTCAACGCTCTCGGATGAGTATTTTTCGAGAAAAATCGAAATAACCCTCGAGCGGGTCATCTAGTCGGACGAACGAGCGACTCGCGAAGAGCGTTCTGGCGCGTCGGTTGGACGAAGCGACGGAGCTCGAGCGAAAATTTTCCAAGTCCCAGCGTCAAGAGTAAACTTTTTTCCTGGCTGTTTCGGACGATTCTAAATGTTAGATCCCCGTATAATACCGCGTTTAATGCAGTTTTTCGAAGTTTCAACGCTCTCGGATGAGTATTTTTCGAGAAAAATCGAAATAACCGTCGAGCGGGTCATCTAGTCGGACGACCGAGCGTCTCGCGAAGGGCGTTCTGGCGCGTCGGTTGGACGAAGCGACGGAGCTCGAGCGAAATTTTTCCAAGTCCCCGCGTCAAGAGTAAACTTTTTTCCTGGCTGTTTCGCACGATTCTAAATGTTAGATCCCTGTATAATACCGCGTTTAATGCAGTTTTACGAAGTTTCAACGCTCTCGGATGAGTATTTTTCGAGAAAAATCGAAATAACCCTCCAGCGGGTCATCTAGTCGGACGACCGAGCGTCTCGCGAAGTGCGTTCTGGCGCGTCGGTTGGACGAGGCGACGGAGCTCGAGCGAAAATTTTCCAAGTCCCCGCGGCAAGAGTAAACTTTTTTCCTGGCTGTTTCGCACGATTCTAAATGTTAGATCCCTGTATAATACCGCGTTTAATGCAGTTTTACGAAGTTTCAACGCTCTCGGATGAGTATTTTTCGAGAAAAATCGAAATAACCGTCGAGCGGGTCATCTAGTCGGACGATCGAGCGACTCGCGAAGTGCGTTCTGGCGCGTCGGTTGGACGAGGCGACGGAGCTCGAGCGAAATTTTTCCAAGTCCCCGCGTCAAGAGTAAACTTTTTTCCTGGCTGTTTCGCACGATTCTAAATGTTAGATCCCTGTATAATACCGCGTTTAATGCAGTTTTTCGAAGTTTCAACGCTCTCGGATGAGTATTTTTCGAGAAAAATCGAAATAACCCTCGAGCGGGTCATCTAGTCGGACGACCGAGCGTCTCGCGAAGTGCGTTCTGGCGCGTCGGTTGGACGAGGCGACGGAGCTCGAGCGAAATTTTACCAAGTCCCCGCGTCAAGAGTAAACTTTTTTCCTGGCTGTTTCGCACGATTCTAAACGTTAGATCCCTCTATAATACCGCGTTTAATGCAGTTTTTCGAAGTTTCAACGCTCTCGGATGAGTATTTTTCGAGAAAAATCGAAATAACCCTCGAGCGGGTCATCTAGTCGGACGATCGAGCGACTCGCGAAGAGCGTTCTGGCGCGTCGGTTGGACGAAGCGACGGAGCTCGAGCGAAAATTTTCCAAGTCCCAGCGTCAAGAGTAAACTTTTTTCCTGGCTGTTTCGGACGATTCTAAATGTTAGATCCCCGTATAATACCGCGTTTAATGCAGTTTTTCGAAGTTTCAACGCTCTCGGATGAGTATTTTTCGAGAAAAATCGAAATAACCCTCGAGCGGGTCATCTAGTCGGACGATCGAGCGACTCGCGAAGAGCGTTCTGGCGCGTCGGTTGGACGAAGCGACGGAGCTCGAGCGAAAATTTTCCAAGTCCCAGCGTCAAGAGTAAACTTTTTTCCTGGCTGTTTCGGACGATTCTAAATGTTAGATCCCCGTATAATACCGCGTTTAATGCAGTTTTTCGAAGTTTCAACGCTCTCGGATGAGTATTTTTCGAGAAAAATCGAAATAACCGTCGAGCGGGTCATCTAGTCGGACGACCGAGCGTCTCGCGAAGGGCGTTCTGGCGCGTCGGTTGGACGAGGCGACGGAGCTCGAGCGAAATTTTACCAAGTCCCCGCGTCAAGAGTAAACTTTTTTCCTGGCTGTTTCGCACGATTCTAAATGTTAGATCCCTGTATAATACCGCGTTTAATGCAGTTTTACGAAGTTTCAACGCTCTCGGATGAGTATTTTTCGAGAAAAATCGAAATAACCCTCGAGCGGGTCATCTAGTCGGACGACCGAGCGTCTCGCGAAGTGCGTTCTGGCGCGTCGGTTGGACGAGGCGACGGAGCTCGAGCGAAATTTTACCAAGTCCCCGCGTCAAGAGTAAACTTTTTTCCTGGCTGTTTCGCACGATTCTAAACGTTAGATCCCTCTATAATACCGCGTTTAATGCAGTTTTTCGAAGTTTCAACGCTCTCGGATGAGTATTTTTCGAGAAAAATCGAAATAACCCTCGAGCGGGTCATCTAGTCGGACGATCGAGCGACTCGCGAAGAGCGTTCTGGCGCGTCGGTTGGACGAAGCGACGGAGCTCGAGCGAAAATTTTCCAAGTCCCAGCGTCAAGAGTAAACTTTTTTCCTGGCTGTTTCGCACGATTCTAAATGTTAGATCCCTGTATAATACCGCGTTTAATGCAGTTTTTCGAAGTTTCAACGCTCTCGGATGAGTATTTTTCGAGAAAAATCGAAATAACCGTCGAGCGGGTCATCTAGTCGAACGATCGAGCGACTCGCGAGGAGCGTTCTGGCGCGTCGGTTGGACGAAGCGACGGAGGTCGAGCGAAATTTTTCCAAGTCCCCGCGTCAAGAGTAAACTTTTTTCCTGGCTGTTTCGCACGATTCTAAATGTTAGATCCCTGTATAATACCGCGTTTAATGCAGTTTTACGAAGTTTCAACGCACTCGGATGAGTATTTTTCGAGAAAAATCGAAATAACCGTCGAGCGGGTCATCTAGTCGGACGACCGAGCGTCTCGCGAAGGGCGTTCTGGCGCGTCGGTTGGACGAGGCGACGGAGCTCGAGCGAAATTTTACCAAGTCCCCGCGTCAAGAGTAAACTTTTTTCCTGGCTGTTTCGGACGATTCTAAATGTTAGATCCCCGTATAATACCGCGTTTAATGCAGTTTTTCGAAGTTTCAACGCTCTCGGATGAGTATTTTTCGAGAAAAATCGAAATAACCGTCGAGCGGGTCATCTAGTCGGACGACCGAGCGTCTCGCGAAGGGCGTTCTGGCGCGTCGGTTGGACGAGGCGACGGAGCTCGAGCGAAATTTTACCAAGTCCCCGCGTCAAGAGTAAACTTTTTTCCTGGCTGTTTCGCACGATTCTAAATGTTAGATCCCTGTATAATACCGCGTTTAATGCAGTTTTACGAAGTTTCAACGCTCTCGGATGAGTATTTTTCGAGAAAAATCGAAATAACCCTCGAGCGGGTCATCTAGTCGGACGACCGAGCGTCTCGCGAAGTGCGTTCTGGCGCGTCGGTTGGACGAGGCGACGGAGCTCGAGCGAAATTTTACCAAGTCCCCGCGTCAAGAGTAAACTTTTTTCCTGGCTGTTTCGCACGATTCTAAACGTTAGATCCCTCTATAATACCGCGTTTAATGCAGTTTTTCGAAGTTTCAACGCTCTCGGATGAGTATTTTTCGAGAAAAATCGAAATAACCCTCGAGCGGGTCATCTAGTCGGACGATCGAGCGACTCGCGAAGAGCGTTCTGGCGCGTCGGTTGGACGAAGCGACGGAGCTCGAGCGAAATTTTTCCAAGTCCCAGCGTCAAGAGTAAACTTTTTTCCTGGCTGTTTCGGACGATTCTAAATGTTAGATCCCCGTATAATACCGCGTTTAATGCAGTTTTTCGAAGTTTCAACGCTCTCGGATGAGTATTTTTCGAGAAAAATCGAAATAACCCTCGAGCGGGTCATCTAGTCGGACGATCGAGCGACTCGCGAAGAGCGTTCTGGCGCGTCGGTTGGACGAAGCGACGGAGCTCGAGCGAAAATTTTCCAAGTCCCAGCGTCAAGAGTAAACTTTTTTCCTGGCTGTTTCGGACGATTCTAAATGTTAGATCCCCGTATAATACCGCGTTTAATGCAGTTTTTCGAAGTTTCAACGCTCTCGGATGAGTATTTTTCGAGAAAAATCGAAATAACCCTCGAGCGGGTCATCTAGTCGGACGATCGAGCGACTCGCGAAGAGCGTTCTGGCGCGTCGGTTGGACGAAGCGACGGAGCTCGAGCGAAAATTTTCCAAGTCCCAGCGTCAAGAGTAAACTTTTTTCCTGGCTGTTTCGCACGATTCTAAATGTTAGATCCCTGTATAATACCGCGTTTAATGCAGTTTTTCGAAGTTTCAACGCTCTCGGATGAGTATTTTTCGAGAAAAATCGAAATAACCGTCGAGCGGGTCATCTAGTCGAACGATCGAGCGACTCGCGAGGAGCGTTCTGGCGCGTCGGTTGGACGAAGCGACGGAGGTCGAGCGAAAATTTTCCAAGTCCCCGCGTCAAGAGTAAACTTTTTTCCTGGCTGTTTCGCACGATTCTAAATGTTAGATCCCTGTATAATACCGCGTTTAATGCAGTTTTACGAAGTTTCAACGCACTCGGATGAGTATTTTTCGAGAAAAATCGAAATAACCGTCGAGCGGGTCATCTAGTCGGACGACCGAGCGTCTCGCGAAGGGCGTTCTGGCGCGTCGGTTGGACGAGGCGACGGAGCTCGAGCGAAATTTTACCAAGTCCCCGCGTCAAGAGTAAACTTTTTTCCTGGCTGTTTCGGACGATTCTAAATGTTAGATCCCCGTATAATACCGCGTTTAATGCAGTTTTTCGAAGTTTCAACGCTCTCGGATGAGTATTTTTCGAGAAAAATCGAAATAACCGTCGAGCGGGTCATCTAGTCGGACGACCGAGCGTCTCGCGAAGGGCGTTCTGGCGCGTCGGTTGGACGAGGCGACGGAGCTCGAGCGAAATTTTACCAAGTCCCCGCGTCAAGAGTAAACTTTTTTCCTGGCTGTTTCGCACGATTCTAAATGTTAGATCCCTGTATAATACCGCGTTTAATGCAGTTTTACGAAGTTTCAACGCTCTCGGATGAGTATTTTTCGAGAAAAATCGAAATAACCCTCGAGCGGGTCATCTAGTCGGACGACCGAGCGTCTCGCGAAGTGCGTTCTGGCGCGTCGGTTGGACGAGGCGACGGAGCTCGAGCGAAATTTTACCAAGTCCCCGCGTCAAGAGTAAACTTTTTTCCTGGCTGTTTCGCACGATTCTAAACGTTAGATCCCTCTATAATACCGCGTTTAATGCAGTTTTTCGAAGTTTCAACGCTCTCGGATGAGTATTTTTCGAGAAAAATCGAAATAACCCTCGAGCGGGTCATCTAGTCGGACGATCGAGCGACTCGCGAAGAGCGTTCTGGCGCGTCGGTTGGACGAAGCGACGGAGCTCGAGCGAAAATTTTCCAAGTCCCAGCGTCAAGAGTAAACTTTTTTCCTGGCTGTTTCGGACGATTCTAAATGTTAGATCCCCGTATAATACCGCGTTTAATGCAGTTTTTCGAAGTTTCAACGCTCTCGGATGAGTATTTTTCGAGAAAAATCGAAATAACCCTCGAGCGGGTCATCTAGTCGGACGATCGAGCGACTCGCGAAGAGCGTTCTGGCGCGTCGGTTGGACGAAGCGACGGAGCTCGAGCGAAAATTTTCCAAGTCCCAGCGTCAAGAGTAAACTTTTTTCCTGGCTGTTTCGGACGATTCTAAATGTTAGATCCCCGTATAATACCGCGTTTAATGCAGTTTTTCGAAGTTTCAACGCTCTCGGATGAGTATTTTTCGAGAAAAATCGAAATAACCGTCGAGCGGGTCATCTAGTCGGACGACCGAGCGTCTCGCGAAGGGCGTTCTGGCGCGTCGGTTGGACGAGGCGACGGAGCTCGAGCGAAATTTTACCAAGTCCCCGCGTCAAGAGTAAACTTTTTTCCTGGCTGTTTCGCACGATTCTAAATGTTAGATCCCTGTATAATACCGCGTTTAATGCAGTTTTACGAAGTTTCAACGCTCTCGGATGAGTATTTTTCGAGAAAAATCGAAATAACCCTCGAGCGGGTCATCTAGTCGGACGACCGAGCGTCTCGCGAAGTGCGTTCTGGCGCGTCGGTTGGACGAGGCGACGGAGCTCGAGCGAAATTTTACCAAGTCCCCGCGTCAAGAGTAAACTTTTTTCCTGGCTGTTTCGCACGATTCTAAACGTTAGATCCCTCTATAATACCGCGTTTAATGCAGTTTTTCGAAGTTTCAACGCTCTCGGATGAGTATTTTTCGAGAAAAATCGAAATAACCCTCGAGCGGGTCATCTAGTCGGACGATCGAGCGACTCGCGAAGAGCGTTCTGGCGCGTCGGTTGGACGAAGCGACGGAGCTCGAGCGAAAATTTTCCAAGTCCCAGCGTCAAGAGTAAACTTTTTTCCTGGCTGTTTCGCACGATTCTAAATGTTAGATCCCCGTATAATACCGCGTTTAATGCAGTTTTTCGAAGTTTCAACGCTCTCGGATGAGTATTTTTCGAGAAAAATCGAAATAACCGTCGAGCGGGTCATCTAGTCGGACGACCGAGCGTCTCGCGAAGGGCGTTCTGGCGCGTCGGTTGGACGAAGCGACGGAGCTCGAGCGAAATTTTTCCAAGTCCCCGCGTCAAGAGTAAACTTTTTTCCTGGCTGTTTCGCACGATTCTAAATGTTAGATCCCTGTATAATACCGCGTTTAATGCAGTTTTACGAAGTTTCAACGCTCTCGGATGAGTATTTTTCGAGAAAAATCGAAATAACCCTCCAGCGGGTCATCTAGTCGGACGACCGAGCGTCTCGCGAAGTGCGTTCTGGCGCGTCGGTTGGACGAGGCGACGGAGCTCGAGCGAAAATTTTCCAAGTCCCCGCGGCAAGAGTAAACTTTTTTCCTGGCTGTTTCGCACGATTCTAAATGTTAGATCCCTGTATAATACCGCGTTTAATGCAGTTTTACGAAGTTTCAACGCTCTCGGATGAGTATTTTTCGAGAAAAATCGAAATAACCGTCGAGCGGGTCATCTAGTCGGACGATCGAGCGACTCGCGAAGTGCGTTCTGGCGCGTCGGTTGGACGAGGCGACGGAGCTCGAGCGAAATTTTTCCAAGTCCCCGCGTCAAGAGTAAACTTTTTTCCTGGCTGTTTCGCACGATTCTAAATGTTAGATCCCTGTATAATACCGCGTTTAATGCAGTTTTTCGAAGTTTCAACGCTCTCGGATGAGTATTTTTCGAGAAAAATCGAAATAACCCTCGAGCGGGTCATCTAGTCGGACGACCGAGCGTCTCGCGAAGTGCGTTCTGGCGCGTCGGTTGGACGAGGCGACGGAGCTCGAGCGAAATTTTACCAAGTCCCCGCGTCAAGAGTAAACTTTTTTCCTGGCTGTTTCGCACGATTCTAAACGTTAGATCCCTCTATAATACCGCGTTTAATGCAGTTTTTCGAAGTTTCAACGCTCTCGGATGAGTATTTTTCGAGAAAAATCGAAATAACCCTCGAGCGGGTCATCTAGTCGGACGATCGAGCGACTCGCGAAGAGCGTTCTGGCGCGTCGGTTGGACGAAGCGACGGAGCTCGAGCGAAAATTTTCCAAGTCCCAGCGTCAAGAGTAAACTTTTTTCCTGGCTGTTTCGGACGATTCTAAATGTTAGATCCCCGTATAATACCGCGTTTAATGCAGTTTTTCGAAGTTTCAACGCTCTCGGATGAGTATTTTTCGAGAAAAATCGAAATAACCCTCGAGCGGGTCATCTAGTCGGACGATCGAGCGACTCGCGAAGAGCGTTCTGGCGCGTCGGTTGGACGAAGCGACGGAGCTCGAGCGAAAATTTTCCAAGTCCCAGCGTCAAGAGTAAACTTTTTTCCTGGCTGTTTCGGACGATTCTAAATGTTAGATCCCCGTATAATACCGCGTTTAATGCAGTTTTTCGAAGTTTCAACGCTCTCGGATGAGTATTTTTCGAGAAAAATCGAAATAACCGTCGAGCGGGTCATCTAGTCGGACGACCGAGCGTCTCGCGAAGGGCGTTCTGGCGCGTCGGTTGGACGAGGCGACGGAGCTCGAGCGAAATTTTACCAAGTCCCCGCGTCAAGAGTAAACTTTTTTCCTGGCTGTTTCGCACGATTCTAAACGTTAGATCCCTCTATAATACCGCGTTTAATGCAGTTTTTCGAAGTTTCAACGCTCTCGGATGAGTATTTTTCGAGAAAAATCGAAATAACCCTCGAGCGGGTCATCTAGTCGGACGATCGAGCGACTCGCGAAGAGCGTTCTGGCGCGTCGGTTGGACGAAGCGACGGAGCTCGAGCGAAAATTTTCCAAGTCCCAGCGTCAAGAGTAAACTTTTTTCCTGGCTGTTTCGGACGATTCTAAATGTTAGATCCCCGTATAATACCGCGTTTAATGCAGTTTTTCGAAGTTTCAACGCTCTCGGATGAGTATTTTTCGAGAAAAATCGAAATAACCCTCGAGCGGGTCATCTAGTCGGACGATCGAGCGACTCGCGAAGAGCGTTCTGGCGCGTCGGTTGGACGAAGCGACGGAGCTCGAGCGAAAATTTTCCAAGTCCCAGCGTCAAGAGTAAACTTTTTTCCTGGCTGTTTCGGACGATTCTAAATGTTAGATCCCCGTATAATACCGCGTTTAATGCAGTTTTTCGAAGTTTCAACGCTCTCGGATGAGTATTTTTCGAGAAAAATCGAAATAACCGTCGAGCGGGTCATCTAGTCGGACGACCGAGCGTCTCGCGAAGGGCGTTCTGGCGCGTCGGTTGGACGAGGCGACGGAGCTCGAGCGAAATTTTACCAAGTCCCCGCGTCAAGAGTAAACTTTTTTCCTGGCTGTTTCGCACGATTCTAAATGTTAGATCCCTGTATAATACCGCGTTTAATGCAGTTTTACGAAGTTTCAACGCTCTCGGATGAGTATTTTTCGAGAAAAATCGAAATAACCCTCGAGCGGGTCATCTAGTCGGACGACCGAGCGTCTCGCGAAGTGCGTTCTGGCGCGTCGGTTGGACGAGGCGACGGAGCTCGAGCGAAATTTTACCAAGTCCCCGCGTCAAGAGTAAACTTTTTTCCTGGCTGTTTCGCACGATTCTAAACGTTAGATCCCTCTATAATACCGCGTTTAATGCAGTTTTTCGAAGTTTCAACGCTCTCGGATGAGTATTTTTCGAGAAAAATCGAAATAACCCTCGAGCGGGTCATCTAGTCGGACGATCGAGCGACTCGCGAAGAGCGTTCTGGCGCGTCGGTTGGACGAAGCGACGGAGCTCGAGCGAAAATTTTCCAAGTCCCAGCGTCAAGAGTAAACTTTTTTCCTGGCTGTTTCGCACGATTCTAAATGTTAGATCCCTGTATAATACCGCGTTTAATGCAGTTTTTCGAAGTTTCAACGCTCTCGGATGAGTATTTTTCGAGAAAAATCGAAATAACCCTCGAGCGGGTCATCTAGTCGCACGATCGAGCGACTCGCGAGGAGCGTTCTGGCGCGTCGGTTGGACGAAGCGACGGAGGTCGAGCGAAATTTTTCCAAGTCCCCGCGTCAAGAGTAAACTTTTTTCCTGGCTGTTTCGCACGATTCTAAATGTTAGATCCCTGTATAATACCGCGTTTAATGCAGTTTTACGAAGTTTCAACGCACTCGGATGAGTATTTTTCGAGAAAAATCGAAATAACCGTCGAGCGGGTCATCTAGTCGGACGACCGAGCGTCTCGCGAAGGGCGTTCTGGCGCGTCGGTTGGACGAGGCGACGGAGCTCGAGCGAAATTTTACCAAGTCCCCGCGTCAAGAGTAAACTTTTTTCCTGGCTGTTTCGGACGATTCTAAATGTTAGATCCCCGTATAATACCGCGTTTAATGCAGTTTTTCGAAGTTTCAACGCTCTCGGATGAGTATTTTTCGAGAAAAATCGAAATAACCGTCGAGCGGGTCATCTAGTCGGACGACCGAGCGTCTCGCGAAGGGCGTTCTGGCGCGTCGGTTGGACGAGGCGACGGAGCTCGAGCGAAATTTTACCAAGTCCCCGCGTCAAGAGTAAACTTTTTTCCTGGCTGTTTCGCACGATTCTAAATGTTAGATCCCTGTATAATACCGCGTTTAATGCAGTTTTACGAAGTTTCAACGCTCTCGGATGAGTATTTTTCGAGAAAAATCGAAATAACCCTCGAGCGGGTCATCTAGTCGGACGACCGAGCGTCTCGCGAAGTGCGTTCTGGCGCGTCGGTTGGACGAGGCGACGGAGCTCGAGCGAAATTTTACCAAGTCCCCGCGTCAAGAGTAAACTTTTTTCCTGGCTGTTTCGCACGATTCTAAACGTTAGATCCCTCTATAATACCGCGTTTAATGCAGTTTTTCGAAGTTTCAACGCTCTCGGATGAGTATTTTTCGAGAAAAATCGAAATAACCCTCGAGCGGGTCATCTAGTCGGACGATCGAGCGACTCGCGAAGAGCGTTCTGGCGCGTCGGTTGGACGAAGCGACGGAGCTCGAGCGAAAATTTTCCAAGTCCCAGCGTCAAGAGTAAACTTTTTTCCTGGCTGTTTCGGACGATTCTAAATGTTAGATCCCCGTATAATACCGCGTTTAATGCAGTTTTTCGAAGTTTCAACGCTCTCGGATGAGTATTTTTCGAGAAAAATCGAAATAACCCTCGAGCGGGTCATCTAGTCGGACGATCGAGCGACTCGCGAAGAGCGTTCTGGCGCGTCGGTTGGACGAAGCGACGGAGCTCGAGCGAAAATTTTCCAAGTCCCAGCGTCAAGAGTAAACTTTTTTCCTGGCTGTTTCGGACGATTCTAAATGTTAGATCCCCGTATAATACCGCGTTTAATGCAGTTTTTCGAAGTTTCAACGCTCTCGGATGAGTATTTTTCGAGAAAAATCGAAATAACCGTCGAGCGGGTCATCTAGTCGGACGACCGAGCGTCTCGCGAAGGGCGTTCTGGCGCGTCGGTTGGACGAGGCGACGGAGCTCGAGCGAAATTTTACCAAGTCCCCGCGTCAAGAGTAAACTTTTTTCCTGGCTGTTTCGCACGATTCTAAATGTTAGATCCCTCTATAATACCGCGTTTAATGCAGTTTTACGAAGTTTCAACGCTCTCGGATGAGTATTTTTCGAGAAAAATCGAAATAACCCTCGAGCGGGTCATCTAGTCGGACGACCGAGCGTCTCGCGAAGTGCGTTCTGGCGCGTCGGTTGGACGAGGCGACGGAGCTCGAGCGAAATTTTACCAAGTCCCCGCGTCAAGAGTAAACTTTTTTCCTGGCTGTTTCGCACGATTCTAAACGTTAGATCCCTCTATAATACCGCGTTTAATGCAGTTTTTCGAAGTTTCAACGCTCTCGGATGAGTATTTTTCGAGAAAAATCGAAATAACCCTCGAGCGGGTCATCTAGTCGGACGATCGAGCGACTCGCGAAGAGCGTTCTGGCGCGTCGGTTGGACGAAGCGACGGAGCTCGAGCGAAAATTTTCCAAGTCCCAGCGTCAAGAGTAAACTTTTTTCCTGGCTGTTTCGCACGATTCTAAATGTTAGATCCCTGTATAATACCGCGTTTAATGCAGTTTTTCGAAGTTTCAACGCTCTCGGATGAGTATTTTTCGAGAAAAATCGAAATAACCGTCGAGCGGGTCATCTAGTCGAACGATCGAGCGACTCGCGAGGAGCGTTCTGGCGCGTCGGTTGGACGAAGCGACGGAGGTCGAGCGAAATTTTTCCAAGTCCCCGCGTCAAGAGTAAACTTTTTTCCTGGCTGTTTCGCACGATTCTAAATGTTAGATCCCTGTATAATACCGCGTTTAATGCAGTTTTACGAAGTTTCAACGCACTCGGATGAGTATTTTTCGAGAAAAATCGAAATAACCGTCGAGCGGGTCATCTAGTCGGACGACCGAGCGTCTCGCGAAGGGCGTTCTGGCGCGTCGGTTGGACGAGGCGACGGAGCTCGAGCGAAATTTTACCAAGTCCCCGCGTCAAGAGTAAACTTTTTTCCTGGCTGTTTCGCACGATTCTAAACGTTAGATCCCTCTATAATACCGCGTTTAATGCAGTTTTTCGAAGTTTCAACGCTCTCGGATGAGTATTTTTCGAGAAAAATCGAAATAACCGTCGAGCGGGTCATCTAGTCGGACGATCGAGCGACTCGCGAAGTGGGTTCTGGCGCGTCGGTTGGACGAGGCTACGGAGCTCGAGCGAAAATTTTCCAAGTCCCCGCGTCAAGAGTAAACTTTTTTCCTGGCTGTTTCGGACGATTCTAAATGTTAGATCCCTGTATAATACTGCGTTTAATGCAGTTTTACGAAGTTTCAACGCTCTCGGATGAGTATTTTTCGAGAAAAATCGAAATAACCCTCGAGCGGGTCATCTAGTCGGACGACCGAGCGTCTCGCGAAGTGCGTTCTGGCGCGTCGGTTGGACGAGGCGACGGAGCTCGAGCGAAATTTTACCAAGTCCCCGCGTCAAGAGTAAACTTTTTTCCTGGCTGTTTCGCACGATTCTAAACGTTAGATCCCTCTATAATACCGCGTTTAATGCAGTTTTTCGAAGTTTCAACGCTCTCGGATGAGTATTTTTCGAGAAAAATCGAAATAACCGTCGAGCGGGTCATCTAGTCGGACGATCGAGCGACTCGCGAAGTGGGTTCTGGCGCGTCGGTTGGACGAGGCTACGGAGCTCGAGCGAAAATTTTCCAAGTCCCCGCGTCAAGAGTAAACTTTTTTCCTGGCTGTTTCGGACGATTCTAAATGTTAGATCCCTGTATAATACTGCGTTTAATGCAGTTTTACGAAGTTTCAACGCTCTCGGATGAGTATTTTTCGAGAAAAATCGAAATAACCCTCGAGCGGGTCATCTAGTCGGACGATCGAGCGACTCGCGAAGAGCGTTCTGGCGCGTCGGTTGGACGAAGCGACGGAGCTCGAGCGAAAATTTTCCAAGTCCCCGCGTCAAGAGTAAACTTTTTTCCTGGCTGTTTCGCACGATTCTAAATGTTAGATCCCTGTATAATACCGCGTTTAATGCAGTTTTACGAAGTTTCAACGCTCTCGGATCAGTATTTTTCGAGAAAAATTGAAATAATGTACGGAGTTACAAGTCATCGTGTACTTATTTGCGTTTTGAAAAAACCGCGGGTAAACGGCGGGAGTTAATTTTGGTCTGTACTATTAGGGTGATACTTCCTGAACATGTTTGCGCTCGGCAGAAGTGGATTAACGAAATTCCCACACCCTATTTTTTATTTTTTCTTAGAAACCGATCAAGAGTAAACTTTTTTTTCCTGGCTGTTTCGGACGATTCTAAATGTTAGATCCCTGTATAATACCGCGTTTAATGCAGTTTTACGAAGTTTGAACGCTCTCGGATCAGTATTTTTCGAGAAAAATTGAAATAATGTACGGAGTTACAAGTCATCGTGTACTTATTTGCGTTTTGAAAAAACCGCGGGTAAACGGCGGGAGTTAATTTTGGTCTGTACTATTAGGGTGATACTTCCTGAACATGTTTGCGCTCGGCAGAAGTGGATTAACGAGATTCCCTCTGTCCCTACTTTTGGATTCCAAGATGGCGACGATACGCTCAGGTCACGTCACTTCGTACTCTGTCTTCAATTGAAGAAAAAAGTGGTCAAAAGTGCCTATAGGACAAAGTGTCATATACCAGTGTGTTCGTGCTGCAAAAGTGCTTCGATATTGCATAACAAATGGACAATCCGCAATAACACATTGGAAATAACAGTGGTTAAAGTGTTGTGAAAAAGGACGCTACGCGAAAACACACTGCTCCGCTGTGGCTCGCGATTGGTCAGCAGCTCGCTCGCTGATTGGCTCGTGCACCCACGGTCTGCGCGCTGATTGGTTGCGCGCTGATTGGCGCTCGCGTCTGCGCTCTGCCCGCTGATTGGTTCTCGCCACCAAGTGCTCTCCACGTGGACGAATCGACGACGCTCTACGTTCTGCTCCCTGATTCGCTGTAAGCGGCCGCGCTACGCGCGCTGC
Organism: Lasioglossum morio; assembly: GCA_916610235.2. Lineage (NCBI taxonomy): Eukaryota > Metazoa > Arthropoda > Insecta > Hymenoptera > Halictidae > Lasioglossum > Lasioglossum morio. The sequence goes on along the minus strand of CAKAJA020000124.1, from coordinate 24,773 downwards.
TATTGGCCGGTCGGTCGCTCGCTATGGCTGAAGAAATGGAATTCGAAAACGTCTGTTCCTCGAAAATGAATAGCCGAAAAAGGAAGGATGGCTCCCCTGATGAGTCAATGATAATGGAGCCCACGAAACTCCCGAAGATAAGCAACTCTACTGCAGACATTTCCGACGACGAAGACGAAGTCGAAATAAAAGTTGACCCCCTGATTCCCGTACACGAACTCTCCGCACTTATAAACAAAATTGGTACCGAGATTACTGAATTGACTTCGAAGAACATCAAACAAATCAAGAGGAAAGTAGCCGAAGTAGCTGAACTATGCAAGAGACAACACCAAGAAAATAAGAAACTTAAAATGAAAATCCTCGAATCAAGCAGTCTCGATGAGAAACTAAACAAACTATCTGCTACGATAACAGGAGCAATGTCAAAAGTTAACGAACTAAATACACAAAACAGCCAACCAAAACCGCAATCCTCATATGCCGACAAACTCAAAATACAGACAAAAATAAAAGCAGAGGCGGCAAAGCAACCAAGACATATCATCACTGTATATCCACATGAGACCAGCAAAATAGCAGACAGCGAAGAAACAAAAAGAGTCATCCTATCCAAAGTCGAGCCAACCAAAGAAAAGTTAAAAATACGCAGCCTCCGAAAAATAAGTAACAACGGCATTCTAATCGAAACCGAAACAAAAGAAGACTTAGAGATCATGCTCCAGAGCGAAAAACTTGAAAACGCAGGCCTCAAAATACAACGACCAACCATGCGTAAACCGAGGATGATAATCTACGGCACACCGAAGGATCTCACTGAAGAGGAAATCTACACCGCAATTAAACAACAAAATATCGAAAATATGTCAGACAAAAAACTCCAAGATAGCCTCAAGCCGATATTTAAGACAGGAAGCAGAGAAAAGGACACAGTCAACTGGGTAGTGGAAGTCACGCCGGAACTCAGGGAAAAACTGGTTAAGCGCGGCAGAATCTTCATCGAGTGGCACTCGTGTCAAATACGAGACTATATACCTGTCAGCAGATGCTATAAATGCCAATCTTTCGGGCACATTGCAAAATATTGCAAAGCTTCCATTGACACATGTGGTCACTGTGCCAAAGAAGGACATAATTACAACTCTTGCCCTTCAAAATCAGAACACCCAGAATGTATAAATTGCAAGAGATTCGGAAAACCATGCGACCACTCCTCTCGTGCAAAAGAATGCCCTGCCTTCAAACACGCAGTCCAAATCTCTCTATCACGAACTGATTATGGAAAATAAAAACACACGATCAAGACATCCAGGAATTAACTTCGCACAAATCAATGCACAAAATGCCAGAGTGGTCATGGATGAAATAAGAGAATTTGCAATAGAAAACTCCATAGACATCATCCTGGCACAGGAACCATATAGCTACAGGAATAAAATTACCGGCCTGGGACTCTCCACCAGAGTATTCACAGACACCAAAAAGTTCTCCAACATCTCAACTAACGAAAGAATTAAAGCAGCAATACTAGTTATGAACCCGACAATCACAATAATGAAGCTCGAACAATACAGTAACACACACTGCATCTGCGCAGAAATAACAATAGAGAAAACCAAAATATACATAATAAGTGCGTACCTTCAATTCTGCGAGAGAATTGAACCATACCTGAGACATCTGGACACAATACTCCAAAATCTGAGAGGTAGAAATGTAATCCTTTGCACCGATGCCAACGCCAAATCTTCCATCTGGTACAGCAACGAAACAGATGAGAGAGGAGAACAAATGGAAAACTTCATCGCACACAATAATCTCTACATATTAAATGGCCCTTCGGAATACTACACATTCGACAACACACACGGGAGATCAAACATAGATCTTACAATAACCAGCTCCCCATGTATAAGCCGCGTACAAGGTTGGCAAATTCACCCAGACTGGACTACGAGCGACCATAACGCAATAACCTTCCGATACCAAATAACAAACACGACACTTCTAACAAAAGAAAAAGGAACACGCTACAATATTAAAAAAGCCAACTGGGAAAAATTCGACACCGCTCTGAATCAAACCATCAGCAACAGCCAAGTCAATATACAGAACGCACAGGACCGAGACGTGGACGAATTTACACAGGAAATAGAAGAAATCATCAAAACGGCCAGTGACATCGCTATCCCAAAAAAATCGCGCTTCCCAAAATCAGCTCCTTGGTGGAATCCCGATCTTACGAGGCTCAGAAATGAAGTTAAAGCAGCAAGACACTCATACCAAAAATCCCAATCCAACGAACCTCTTTTTGCAACGAAAAAAACGCAGTACCGTAAACTCCGAAATAAATACATTGCACAAGTGAGAAAAGCAAAAACCAGCAGCTGGGAGAAATTCGTCACCAAAGAAGGAAACGAGAACCCATGGGGTATCGTATACAAACTGCAGATGGACAAAATAAACATAAACAGAACTTGCGAAAACATAAAAGTGAACAATGCCCACACCACTACCTACGAAGAAACCATGCACACCCTATTGCACACACTCGTTCCAGACGACTCCACCGAGCATGAAACATCATGGCACCGCAAGATAAGGCATGAAATCAGCACTCCTCCGAACGCAAACGATACACCACCTTTCACAATGGGAGAAATTGAGGAAGCGATCAGTCGTCTCAAAAATAAGAAAGCACCCGGGAAAGACCTGCTCGAAACGGAAATTATTAAAAGATCTTGGCCAATAATATCACACGAGCTCACAGCCCTACTAAACGCCACTCTCGCACAAGGCGTCTTCCCACGCAGGTGGAAGAAAGGCGTAATTATAGTCCTACTCAAGAGCAAAGACAAGGATAAAAGTGACCCCAAATCCTATAGACCGATCTCTCTTCTCCCAGCCCTGAGCAAAATCCTAGAAAAACTCATAGTAAGCCGACTATTTGACATCCTGAACACCCATCCCGAATCTTCCGAAAGACAATACGGCTTCAAGACAGGGAAGTCCACAGAACAAGCCATCGTAAAACTAAGGGAACTGACAAAGCAAACGAACAACAAATATGCCATAGCAATCCTCCTGGATATATCAGCGGCCTTCGACAGCGTTTGGTGGCCCAGTATCCTAATAAATCTCAAAAGAAGAAACTGCCCACCTAACCTATACAAATTAATACAAAGCTACCTAGAGAACAGAACAGTAGAAATCACAGAAAACAACACAACCTTCAGTAAGCAAGCCACCAAAGGGTGCCCACAAGGATCAATTCTTGGACCTCACTTCTGGACACTCATTTTCGACGAAATACTAAACATATTACAAGAAGCAGGACATGAAGCAATAGCATACGCAGACGACCTTGTAATACTCATATCTGGAAATAGCAGGAAACAACTCGAGGAGAGAGCAAACTTAGCAACCACATGCATAGGAAATTGGTGTACCAAACACAAACTCAAGCTTTCAGAAACCAAGTCAGAAATGCTACTAGTACAGGGATTCTTGGATATCAAACGGCCCCCAATAGTAAAAATAAATGGAACGACACTGAAAATGCGGCCAACTGTCAGGTATCTTGGAGTACATTTTGGAACCAGATTCAACATAACACCACACATCAGACACATTACAGAAAAAGGGAAAAAAGTCTTCAACATATTATCGCACGTAGCTCGAGCAAAATGGGGAATTAATCAGCCAAATATGATGCTGCTGTACAAAGGAATATTTCTGCCAATAACCACCTATGCTGCAGCCGGATGGTACGACAAAATCACCACCGTACACATGAAGAAACTGGTATCAGCCCAAAGACATGTTCTACTAAAAGTGACAAAAGCCTATAGGACAATATCTGCCGATGCTGTTTCAATACTAGCAGGTGCAATACCAATAGACTTATACCTACAGGGAAGATACGCAAAACATAAGCTGCAACAAAACAAAGAATTCGAAATAGGAGACCTGCACTACAATCCACAACACGAACAAGAAACAGAAGACATTGTGGAGCAGATCGAAATACAGATACTTAATCTCTGGCAACAAAAATGGACAGAATCTAACAAAGGCCGAATCACACACAAATTCATAAACAACGTAGGGAATAGACTAAACTCACGCTGGATACGCACGAACTTCTACAGTATACAACTTTTATCAGGACACGGAAAGATAAAAGACAAACAATATGCTCTACACATCAAGGAAAATAACACATGCAGATGCGGAGAGATAGACTCAGTAGAGCACATCATATACCACTGCCCAATAAACACCGAAAAACGATTGAGGATGATCTGGGAAATCACAAACACAGGAAAACCATGGCCATGCGATCTCCAGCACCTTACAGAAAAAGGCACATTCACACACTTCAGCCGATTCGCAACACAAACCATGAAGGAACGAGAAGCCCTAGGAAGGAGAACTTAACTAACATAACCGAAAAGCAATAAACATGAATGAAATCACAGACAATAAGGAACAAAATAGATAAGAGCACTGAAATCATCGGACAATAAGACACAAAAAGCAAAAGAACACGGCGCATTCTATCTGGAAATAATAATAATAATAAAAAATGAAACTCAGAAATATAATCTAAGCATAGTACAAAGAACAATGAAAGGCAGTCCACACTTCGATTTCTAAGAAGGAAAAATCCGAACATCGTTATAATAGGTCTCATTGAAGACCTGAGATAACAGAGCTAGCTTTAGGCTCAAGAAGCTCGACACACAATAACTGTCCCTACTTTTTTTTTTC
>CAKAJA020000124.1:0-7500 GCA_916610235.2 Lasioglossum morio | reverse complement strand
CTGGTCGGAACTCTGTTTTGCATGTATTAGCTCTAGAATTACCACAGTTATCCAAGTAAATGTGGGTACGATCTAAGAAACCATAACTGATTTAATGAGCCATTCGCGGTTTCACCTTAATGCGGCATGTACTGAGACATGCATGGCTTAATCTTTGAGACAAGCATATGACTACTGGCAGGATCAACCAGGGAGCTTCGACAATTTTTGTCGTTTTACTTTATAATTCATATCATCATCATCGTTTGTGTCTTTTCGTCGCCAGCTCTTTCAGAGACTGGTCGACGACACTTTTTCTTAATTTCATTTTTACTCGTTCGAATTCTTACAGAACCTTTCGAACACGAGTGTGTCTATTTACTTTTCTATATTATATAGATTCCTCCTCCTCTCTCACATTCTCTTTACTCGTTCGAATTCTCAGAGAACCTTTCGAACCGAGTATGTTTCGTTTTAAGTTTTCTGCTTTTGCGTTACGGACTTGTATATTTTACAACTCTCGTTCGAATTCTCACAGAACCTTTCGAACAGAGTTTCGTTTCAGTTTGATGCTTTTGCATTACGGACTTTTCTATTTTTCGTTCTCTCGTTCGAATTCTCAGAGAACCTTTCGAACGAGAGTTACACCATCACCTTCTCTTAAATTTCAATTTTCAAGATTCACATCCTCACACAAATCATATCCATCGATATAAGATTTTTCACATTTTTGCCAACTTCCTTTTAGATCTTTCGAGAACAAATTTTCATATCATTTATATTTTTCTCCTTCTTCTCTCTCTTTTTCCTTCCTTGTGTTCTCGTTTATATGAAGAGTCGTTCATATAGGGTTACCGTAACGCGGAAGATGCGTATAGCTCGGAACATGGGATCACGCGGAAGCACGTAAATGCATGCTGGCAAGCGCCATCCCGATGCTCGTCTGCTCGCTCTGGGCAGTGCGATAGGCAACCTCATTTTATATGACGTTTCTCTGCAAACATTTTTTTATGTTTGACTTCTAAATTCTAAAATGTTTCTCTCAAACTCATCCTAACACTATCCCAAATTTTTCGCTCGGGTTAAGAGTTGATGCTCAGTTAGTACGAGTATACACATCAGTGCATACAAGTCACCAACCTCCTCGATGGGAGGCTCGCCACATAAGGGCCATTCGGTCTAGGACACCGACCCGTGGCAATGCTGTGTAGAGAAAAGTTCGATACGAAGCACGGTACGAAACAGTCGAGACCGAAGTCTCGAGGCGCCGTGAGCTGCTTCTCGACCGAGATCGTAGAATAGCCCCAAGCGCGCGCTGAGTCGCCCGACTCGCCGAACCGTCGAGTCTCTTATAGGTACGAAACGGCCGGGAACGACGCCGGCGCCGCGCGGTGAATAGCACGCGCGCTTATGGGAGCAAACCGCCGCGGCAACAGCCCAGCCGGCCGGGCTGCTGGGACTTAGAAAAATTTTCGAGTGAAAAATTTTTTTGTAAAATACAATAACTGTTTGCATTTCCAGAATATTTAACACAAAATATTCAACTTTTCATATACTCTCGCGGCACTTTGAAAATTTTTACAGTCCCACCGCCAAGAGTAAACTTTTTTTCTATCGTTAGTAGACTATTATAAATGTTAGATCATTGTATAATAACGCATTTTAACAATAAATATCAAGTTTCAAAGCTCTACGACCATTATTTATCGAATAAATTGAAAATAATGTTCGGGCGGATAACTTACCACGATCGAACGAGCGAAATTTTTCAAAGTCCCAGCGTCAAGAGTAAACTTTTTTTCTATCGTTAGTAGATTATTATAAATGTTAGATCATTGTATAATAACGCATTTTAACAATAAATATCAAGTTTCAAAGCTCTACGACCATTATTTATCGAATAAATTGAAAATAATGTTCGGGCGGATAACTTACCACGATCGAACGAGCGAAATTTTTCAAAGTCCCAGCGTCAAGAGTAAACTTTTTTTCTATCGTTAGTAGACTATTATAAATGTTAGATCATTGTATAATAACGCATTTTAACAATAAATATCAAGTTTCAAAGCTCTACGACCATTATTTATCGAATAAATTGAAAATAATGTTCGGGCGGATAGCTTACCACGATCGAAAGAGCGAAATTTTTCAAAGTCCCAGCGTCAAGAGTAAACTTTTTTCCTGGCTGTTTCGCACGATTCTAAATGTTAGATCCCTGTATAATACCGCGTTTAATGCAGTTTTTCGAAGTTTCAACGCTCTCGGATGAGTATTTTTCGAGAAAAATCGAAATAACCGTCGAGCGGGTCATCTAGTCGAACGATCGAGCGACTCGCGAAGTGCGTTCTGGCGCGTCGGTTGGACGAGGCGACGGAGCTCGAGCGAAATTTTTCCAAGTCCCCGCGTCAAGAGTAAACTTTTTTCCTGGCTGTTTCGCACGATTCTAAATGTTAGATCCCTGTATAATACCGCGTTTAATGCAGTTTTTCGAAGTTTCAACGCTCTCGGATGAGTATTTTTCGAGAAAAATCGAAATAACCGTCGAGCGGGTCATCTAGTCGAACGATCGAGCGACTCGCGAAGTGCGTTCTGGCGCGTCGGTTGGACGAGGCGACGGAGCTCGAGCGAAAATTTTCCAAGTCCCCGCGGCAAGAGTAAACTTTTTTCCTGGCTGTTTCGCACGATTCTAAATGTTAGATCCCTGTATAATACCGCGTTTAATGCAGTTTTACGAAGTTTCAACGCTCTCGGATGAGTATTTTTCGAGAAAAATCGAAATAACCGTCGAGCGGGTCATCTAGTCGGACGATCGAGCGACTCGCGAAGTGCGTTCTGGCGCGTCGGTTGGACGAGGCGACGGAGCTCGAGCGAAATTTTTCCAAGTCCCCGCGTCAAGAGTAAACTTTTTTCCTGGCTGTTTCGCACGATTCTAAATGTTAGATCCCTGTATAATACCGCGTTTAATGCAGTTTTTCGAAGTTTCAACGCTCTCGGATGAGTATTTTTCGAGAAAAATCGAAATAACCCTCGAGCGGGTCATCTAGTCGGACGACCGAGCGTCTCGCGAAGTGCGTTCTGGCGCGTCGGTTGGACGAGGCGACGGAGCTCGAGCGAAATTTTACCAAGTCCCCGCGTCAAGAGTAAACTTTTTTCCTGGCTGTTTCGCACGATTCTAAACGTTAGATCCCTCTATAATACCGCGTTTAATGCAGTTTTTCGAAGTTTCAACGCTCTCGGATGAGTATTTTTCGAGAAAAATCGAAATAACCCTCGAGCGGGTCATCTAGTCGGACGATCGAGCGACTCGCGAAGAGCGTTCTGGCGCGTCGGTTGGACGAAGCGACGGAGCTCGAGCGAAAATTTTCCAAGTCCCAGCGTCAAGAGTAAACTTTTTTCCTGGCTGTTTCGGACGATTCTAAATGTTAGATCCCCGTATAATACCGCGTTTAATGCAGTTTTTCGAAGTTTCAACGCTCTCGGATGAGTATTTTTCGAGAAAAATCGAAATAACCCTCGAGCGGGTCATCTAGTCGGACGATCGAGCGACTCGCGAAGAGCGTTCTGGCGCGTCGGTTGGACGAAGCGACGGAGCTCGAGCGAAAATTTTCCAAGTCCCAGCGTCAAGAGTAAACTTTTTTCCTGGCTGTTTCGGACGATTCTAAATGTTAGATCCCCGTATAATACCGCGTTTAATGCAGTTTTTCGAAGTTTCAACGCTCTCGGATGAGTATTTTTCGAGAAAAATCGAAATAACCGTCGAGCGGGTCATCTAGTCGGACGACCGAGCGTCTCGCGAAGGGCGTTCTGGCGCGTCGGTTGGACGAAGCGACGGAGCTCGAGCGAAATTTTTCCAAGTCCCCGCGTCAAGAGTAAACTTTTTTCCTGGCTGTTTCGCACGATTCTAAATGTTAGATCCCTGTATAATACCGCGTTTAATGCAGTTTTACGAAGTTTCAACGCTCTCGGATGAGTATTTTTCGAGAAAAATCGAAATAACCCTCGAGCGGGTCATCTAGTCGGACGACCGAGCGTCTCGCGAAGTGCGTTCTGGCGCGTCGGTTGGACGAGGCGACGGAGCTCGAGCGAAATTTTACCAAGTCCCCGCGTCAAGAGTAAACTTTTTTCCTGGCTGTTTCGCACGATTCTAAATGTTAGATCCCTGTATAATACCGCGTTTAATGCAGTTTTACGAAGTTTCAACGCTCTCGGATGAGTATTTTTCGAGAAAAATCGAAATAACCCTCGAGCGGGTCATCTAGTCGGACGACCGAGCGTCTCGCGAAGTGCGTTCTGGCGCGTCGGTTGGACGAGGCGACGGAGCTCGAGCGAAATTTTACCAAGTCCCCGCGTCAAGAGTAAACTTTTTTCCTGGCTGTTTCGCACGATTCTAAACGTTAGATCCCTCTATAATACCGCGTTTAATGCAGTTTTTCGAAGTTTCAACGCTCTCGGATGAGTATTTTTCGAGAAAAATCGAAATAACCGTCGAGCGGGTCATCTAGTCGGAAGATCGAGCGTCTCGCGACGTGGGTTCTGGCGCGTCGGTTGGACGAGGCTACGGAGCTCGAGCGAAAATTTTCCAAGTCCCCGCGTCAAGAGTAAACTTTTTTCCTGGCTGTTTCGCACGATTCTAAATGTTAGATCCCTGTATAATACCGCGTTTAATGCAGTTTTTCGAAGTTTCAACGCTCTCGGATGAGTATTTTTCGAGAAAAATCGAAATAACCGTCGAGCGGGTCATCTAGTCGAACGATCGAGCGACTCGCGAAGTGCGTTCTGGCGCGTCGGTTGGACGAGGCGACGGAGCTCGAGCGAAATTTTTCCAAGTCCCCGCGTCAAGAGTAAACTTTTTTCCTGGCTGTTTCGCACGATTCTAAATGTTAGATCCCTGTATAATACCGCGTTTAATGCAGTTTTTCGAAGTTTCAACGCTCTCGGATGAGTATTTTTCGAGAAAAATCGAAATAACCGTCGAGCGGGTCATCTAGTCGAACGATCGAGCGACTCGCGAAGTGCGTTCTGGCGCGTCGGTTGGACGAGGCGACGGAGCTCGAGCGAAAATTTTCCAAGTCCCCGCGGCAAGAGTAAACTTTTTTCCTGGCTGTTTCGCACGATTCTAAATGTTAGATCCCTGTATAATACCGCGTTTAATGCAGTTTTACGAAGTTTCAACGCTCTCGGATGAGTATTTTTCGAGAAAAATCGAAATAACCGTCGAGCGGGTCATCTAGTCGGACGATCGAGCGACTCGCGAAGTGCGTTCTGGCGCGTCGGTTGGACGAGGCGACGGAGCTCGAGCGAAATTTTTCCAAGTCACCGCGTCAAGAGTAAACTTTTTTCCTGGCTGTTTCGCACGATTCTAAATGTTAGATCCCTGTATAATACCGCGTTTAATGCAGTTTTTCGAAGTTTCAACGCTCTCGGATGAGTATTTTTCGAGAAAAATCGAAATAACCCTCGAGCGGGTCATCTAGTCGGACGACCGAGCGTCTCGCGAAGTGCGTTCTGGCGCGTCGGTTGGACGAGGCGACGGAGCTCGAGCGAAATTTTACCAAGTCCCCGCGTCAAGAGTAAACTTTTTTCCTGGCTGTTTCGCACGATTCTAAACGTTAGATCCCTCTATAATACCGCGTTTAATGCAGTTTTTCGAAGTTTCAACGCTCTCGGATGAGTATTTTTCGAGAAAAATCGAAATAACCCTCGAGCGGGTCATCTAGTCGGACGATCGAGCGACTCGCGAAGAGCGTTCTGGCGCGTCGGTTGGACGAAGCGACGGAGCTCGAGCGAAAATTTTCCAAGTCCCAGCGTCAAGAGTAAACTTTTTTCCTGGCTGTTTCGGACGATTCTAAATGTTAGATCCCCGTATAATACCGCGTTTAATGCAGTTTTTCGAAGTTTCAACGCTCTCGGATGAGTATTTTTCGAGAAAAATCGAAATAACCCTCGAGCGGGTCATCTAGTCGGACGATCGAGCGACTCGCGAAGAGCGTTCTGGCGCGTCGGTTGGACGAAGCGACGGAGCTCGAGCGAAAATTTTCCAAGTCCCAGCGTCAAGAGTAAACTTTTTTCCTGGCTGTTTCGGACGATTCTAAATGTTAGATCCCCGTATAATACCGCGTTTAATGCAGTTTTTCGAAGTTTCAACGCTCTCGGATGAGTATTTTTCGAGAAAAATCGAAATAACCCTCGAGCGGGTCATCTAGTCGGACGATCGAGCGACTCGCGAAGAGCGTTCTGGCGCGTCGGTTGGACGAAGCGACGGAGCTCGAGCGAAATTTTTCCAAGTCCCCGCGTCAAGAGTAAACTTTTTTCCTGGCTGTTTCGCACGATTCTAAATGTTAGATCCCTGTATAATACCGCGTTTAATGCAGTTTTACGAAGTTTCAACGCTCTCGGATGAGTATTTTTCGAGAAAAATCGAAATAACCCTCGAGCGGGTCATCTAGTCGGACGACCGAGCGTCTCGCGAAGTGCGTTCTGGCGCGTCGGTTGGACGAGGCGACGGAGCTCGAGCGAAATTTTACCAAGTCCCCGCGTCAAGAGTAAACTTTTTTCCTGGCTGTTTCGCACGATTCTAAATGTTAGATCCCTGTATAATACCGCGTTTAATGCAGTTTTACGAAGTTTCAACGCTCTCGGATGAGTATTTTTCGAGAAAAATCGAAATAACCCTCGAGCGGGTCATCTAGTCGGACGACCGAGCGTCTCGCGAAGTGCGTTCTGGCGCGTCGGTTGGACGAGGCGACGGAGCTCGAGCGAAATTTTACCAAGTCCCCGCGTCAAGAGTAAACTTTTTTCCTGGCTGTTTCGCACGATTCTAAACGTTAGATCCCTCTATAATACCGCGTTTAATGCAGTTTTTCGAAGTTTCAACGCTCTCGGATGAGTATTTTTCGAGAAAAATCGAAATAACCGTCGAGCGGGTCATCTAGTCGGAAGATCGAGCGACTCGCGACGTGGGTTCTGGCGCGTCGGTTGGACGAGGCTACGGAGCTCGAGCGAAAATTTTCCAAGTCCCCGCGTCAAGAGTAAACTTTTTTCCTGGCTGTTTCGCACGATTCTAAATGTTAGATCCCTGTATAATACCGCGTTTAATGCAGTTTTTCGAAGTTTCAACGCTCTCGGATGAGTATTTTTCGAGAAAAATCGAAATAACCGTCGAGCGGGTCATCTAGTCGAACGATCGAGCGACTCGCGAAGTGCGTTCTGGCGCGTCGGTTGGACGAGGCGACGGAGCTCGAGCGAAATTTTTCCAAGTCCCCGCGTCAAGAGTAAACTTTTTTCCTGGCTGTTTCGCACGATTCTAAATGTTAGATCCCTGTATAATACCGCGTTTAATGCAGTTTTTCGAAGTTTCAACGCTCTCGGATGAGTATTTTTCGAGAAAAATCGAAATAACCGTCGAGCGGGTCATCTAGTCGAACGATCGAGCGACTCGCGAAGTGCGTTCTGGCGCGTCGGTTGGACGAGGCGACGGAGCTCGAGCGAAAATTTTCCAAGTCCCCGCGGCAAGAGTAAACT
>CAKAJA020000123.1:40000-42500 GCA_916610235.2 Lasioglossum morio | reverse complement strand
GGGCCTGGCACCCTCTACGGGTAAATGGCCCCATTCAAGATGGACTTGGACGCGGTTCGACGTCTCGGGATAAATTGACCCTCCTGAACACTACATTTCCCAACGGCAGAACCGCGGGATTCAGTGCTGGGCTAATTCCTGTTCGCTCGCCGCTACTAAGGAAATCCTTGTTAGTTTCTTTTCCTCCGCTTAGTAATATGCTTAAATTCAGCGGGTAATCTCGCCTACTCTGAGGTCGTCGTACGTGAAATAAAATATTTTTGTGTTTCTACGAAAGAGCGTAAAAAAAAAGTAGTACTCGCGAAAACGTACAGAGCACAAAAAAAAAAGAAAAAAAAAGAAAACGAAACAACACTACACGACAGAAGAGAAGATAATATATATACAAGAAAACCAATATGCCTTAAGCGCCACACCAAAGTGTCTTAAAACTTCTTTTCTTCGTTTTGCTCGTCGATCGGAAACTCTCGCTAGACGATCTGTGCCGGTTAACTTTAACGTCCGTCGAAAAGAACTTCCGGGGACTGGACGACCGACAAGATCGCGCGGTTCCACACGAATCGACAAAAACGAAGAAAAAGAAAAGACATGGGGCGACCGACAAAGGGGTTAATTCTTTTGTAAATTATCTTTCTCCCTGCGGTGCTGTTCCGTGCGTGAACACAAGTGTGTAATATAACGTGTGTGGTGTGTCTTGTAGTCGTGTGACAATCAATCGTTCGAAAAAGCCTCGCCAATAGAGGAGTATATATATTATAAAAGTTATAATACATATAACCCGGTGGGATTTCTCTTCTCTTACTTTCATCACGGGGGTGCAGAAACGTTGCGCGCACAAACACAAGACGATATCTCTTCTCACATAAAACCAAAGAGACCCATCGAGAGAGCTGGAGAGAAGTTGAATACCGATTCAACGAACGTGGCGATGGAATGGCAATCTTCACAGATTAGCGAGGACACGTCGACGACGGGGAATAATTCCGACCCGATCAAGTACGACGTGCTCATCCCGCACATTGCTGCGCTCGTTGCTCCGCTGTCCATCGAACATCAAAGCGTTCGTAGAAAACGAGAGACCACTGTTTGTGTCTTCTTTTCTTCTCACTCTCTCCCTCGAAGACTCGAAGGTTGTAATATATATGTTTGTCGAAATATCGCTGTGTTGCTTGACACAACGACGACCCTCCGCCATAAGTAGAGTGTTCTCAGAGAAACGCATCCACGCACAGGCATATTCTCTCCCTGGGGCTTATAATATTGCACACGACACACACACTCACACACAAACACACTGTGTGTGCCACAACAGTATTCCTTTTCTCTTTCATATTTTTGTGTGTCCATCTCTGTAGTCTCTTGAGACTCTTTTATATATTTTCTACGCGTCTTTCGTATACGCATCATTTCAGGCGACGTCGGGAGCGCGTTAAATGTTCAAGAGTGATAACGGCTTTCTCTCGCAAGGCGAATCGTTTCTCGCTAGAGAAGGTGAGAGATTTGGAGATCCTAAGTCGAAGCGGTGCCTACGGGCGGTCGTATATAACGACTCACGACACCGTAAAACACTCACGCAAGTTCGAACGTAAGAAATACCAATATCCCTACTTCGCTTCTCGTGGAAGAAACTTTGACAAACTCTATCTCTGTTGTCTAAGACGCAATGCGAAATCAGCAATTTTCACCGAACCGCGGCAAACGCCGACGAAACGCCCATCTATCGCTCGTACGTACGCATCTTTGCAACCCGACTCAGAAACGCTCTTTGCGCCCTCCAAATATACTTTTGGAGAGGTAAGCGACGGCGGGGACTTACAAGAGCAACGCAAGCAGTATTTGGTTACGTAAACGACCCTCAGCCAGGCGTGGTCCAGGAATTGTATCCGTGGACCGCAATGTGCGTTCGAAATGTCGATGTTCATGTGTCCTGCAGTTCACACGTTGACGCGCAATTAGCTGCGTTCTTCATCGACCCACGAGCCAAGTGATCCACCGTTCAGGGTAATCGTATATATTTTTGATTTATAATCAATATATGTTATGTCTCTTGTTCTGCGGTTCGTAAAAGAACGCCGATACCTGAAAGCTCCAACCAGCGCGCGAAGGAGATTCAGGCGTCGTTTTAAGAACGACACTGTCGTCGTCCGTAGAAACGGAAAAATAAAACCGTCAGAATACCCGCGAGACTAGCGAGTATCTGACGGCCGGGCGAACAGTACATTGAAAAGCCTATGTAACGTGGAAAACGCGGAGAGGAATTTTATTCTCTGTGAAACGACGGGGATCTCTCGTAGAGAGACACATCCCGGATACTGGATCCAGAGAAACATTTTCCTCTCCTCTATTTTTCTTTTATTCGAAATGTGAGAACGGAGGGACTTCACAGCCGGCTCTGGCAGCGGTCATTCGTCCCAAGCTCACGTGGTGCGCACTATGGGCCACACGGCACGGAGTAGGGTGTCAGACTCACGACTGCTTTAAAAGCGAGCATCACGAGCCG
>CAKAJA020000123.1:22500-35000 GCA_916610235.2 Lasioglossum morio | reverse complement strand
GCCCGACTCGCCGAACCGTCGAGTCTCTTATAGGTACGAAACGGCCGGGAACGACGCCGGCGCCGCGCGGTGAATAGCACGCGCGCTTATGGGAGCAAACCGCCGCGGCAACAGCCCAGCCGGCCGGGCTGCTGAGACTTAGAAAAATTTTCGAGTGAAAAATTTTTTTGTAAAATACAATAACTGTTTGCATTTCCAGAATATTTAACACAAAATATTCAACTTTTCATATACTCTCGCGGCACTTTGAAAATTTTTACAGTCCCACCGCCAAGAGTAAACTTTTTTTCTATCGTTAGTAGACTATTATAAATGTTAGATCATTGTATAATAACGCATTTTAACAATAAATATCAAGTTTCAAAGCTCTACGACCATTATTTATCGAATAAATTGAAAATAATGTTCGGGCGGATAACTTACCACGATCGAACGAGCGAAATTTTTCAAAGTCCCAGCGTCAAGAGTAAACTTTTTTTCTATCGTTAGTAGATTATTATAAATGTTAGATCATTGTATAATAACGCATTTTAACAATAAATATCAAGTTTCAAAGCTCTACGACCATTATTTATCGAATAAATTGAAAATAATGTTCGGGCGGATAACTTACCACGATCGAACGAGCGAAATTTTTCAAAGTCCCAGCGTCAAGAGTAAACTTTTTTTCTATCGTTAGTAGACTATTATAAATGTTAGATCATTGTATAATAACGCATTTTAACAATAAATATCAAGTTTCAAAGCTCTACGACCATTATTTATCGAATAAATTGAAAATAATGTTCGGGCGGATAGCTTACCACGATCGAAAGAGCGAAATTTTTCAAAGTCCCAGCGTCAAGAGTAAACTTTTTTCCTGGCTGTTTCGGACGATTCTAAATGTTAGATCCCTGTATAATACCGCGTTTAATGCAGTTTTACGAAGTTTCAACGCTCTCGGATGAGTATTTTTCGAGAAAAATTGATATAACCGTCGAGCGGGTCATCTAGTCGGACGATCGAGCGACTCGCGAAGTGCGTTCTGGCGCGTCGGTTGGACGAGGCGACGGAGCTCGAGCGAAAATTTTCCAAGTCCCCGCGTCAAGAGTAAACTTTTTTCCTGGCTGTTTCGCACGATTCTAAATGTTAGATCCCTGTATAATACCGCGTTTAATGCAGTTTTTCGAAGTTTCAACGCTCTCGGATGAGTATTTTTCGAGAAAAATCGAAATAACCGTCGAGCGGGTCATCTAGTCGAACGATCGAGCGACTCGCGAAGTGCGTTCTGGCGCGTCGGTTGGACGAGGCGACGGAGCTCGAGCGAAATTTTTCCAAGTCCCCGCGTCAAGAGTAAACTTTTTTCCTGGCTGTTTCGCACGATTCTAAATGTTAGATCCCTGTATAATACCGCGTTTAATGCAGTTTTTCGAAGTTTCAACGCTCTCGGATGAGTATTTTTCGAGAAAAATCGAAATAACCGTCGAGCGGGTCATCTAGTCGAACGATCGAGCGACTCGCGAAGTGCGTTCTGGCGCGTCGGTTGGACGAGGCGACGGAGCTCGAGCGAAAATTTTCCAAGTCCCCGCGGCAAGAGTAAACTTTTTTCCTGGCTGTTTCGCACGATTCTAAATGTTAGATCCCTGTATAATACCGCGTTTAATGCAGTTTTACGAAGTTTCAACGCTCTCGGATGAGTATTTTTCGAGAAAAATCGAAATAACCGTCGAGCGGGTCATCTAGTCGGACGATCGAGCGACTCGCGAAGTGCGTTCTGGCGCGTCGGTTGGACGAGGCGACGGAGCTCGAGCGAAATTTTTCCAAGTCCCCGCGTCAAGAGTAAACTTTTTTCCTGGCTGTTTCGCACGATTCTAAATGTTAGATCCCTGTATAATACCGCGTTTAATGCAGTTTTACGAAGTTTCAACGCTCTCGGATGAGTATTTTTCGAGAAAAATCGAAATAACCGTCGAGCGGGTCATCTAGTCGGACGATCGAGCGACTCGCGAAGTGCGTTCTGGCGCGTCGGTTGGACGAGGCGACGGAGCTCGAGCGAAATTTTTCCAAGTCCCCGCGTCAAGAGTAAACTTTTTTCCTGGCTGTTTCGCACGATTCTAAATGTTAGATCCCTGTATAATACCGCGTTTAATGCAGTTTTTCGAAGTTTCAACGCTCTCGGATGAGTATTTTTCGAGAAAAATCGAAATAACCCTCGAGCGGGTCATCTAGTCGGACGACCGAGCGTCTCGCGAAGTGCGTTCTGGCGCGTCGGTTGGACGAGGCGACGGAGCTCGAGCGAAATTTTACCAAGTCCCCGCGTCAAGAGTAAACTTTTTTCCTGGCTGTTTCGCACGATTCTAAATGTTAGATCCTTGTATAATACCGCGTTTAATGCAGTTTTACGAAGTTTCAACGCTCTCGGATGAGTATTTTTCGAGAAAAATCGAAATAACCCTCGAGCGGGTCATCTAGTCGGACGACCGAGCGTCTCGCGAAGTGCGTTCTGGCGCGTCGGTTGGACGAGGCGACGGAGCTCGAGCGAAATTTTACCAAGTCCCCGCGTCAAGAGTAAACTTTTTTCCTGGCTGTTTCGCACGATTCTAAACGTTAGATCCCTCTATAATACCGCGTTTAATGCAGTTTTTCGAAGTTTCAACGCTCTCGGATGAGTATTTTTCGAGAAAAATCGAAATAACCGTCGAGCGGGTCATCTAGTCGGAAGATCGAGCGACTCGCGACGTGGGTTCTGGCGCGTCGGTTGGACGAGGCTACGGAGCTCGAGCGAAAATTTTCCAAGTCCCCGCGTCAAGAGTAAACTTTTTTCCTGGCTGTTTCGCACGATTCTAAATGTTAGATCCCTGTATAATACCGCGTTTAATGCAGTTTTTCGAAGTTTCAACGCTCTCGGATGAGTATTTTTCGAGAAAAATCGAAATAACCGTCGAGCGGGTCATCTAGTCGAACGATCGAGCGACTCGCGAAGTGCGTTCTGGCGCGTCGGTTGGACGAGGCGACGGAGCTCGAGCGAAATTTTTCCAAGTCCCCGCGTCAAGAGTAAACTTTTTTCCTGGCTGTTTCGCACGATTCTAAATGTTAGATCCCTGTATAATACCGCGTTTAATGCAGTTTTTCGAAGTTTCAACGCTCTCGGATGAGTATTTTTCGAGAAAAATCGAAATAACCGTCGAGCGGGTCATCTAGTCGAACGATCGAGCGACTCGCGAAGTGCGTTCTGGCGCGTCGGTTGGACGAGGCGACGGAGCTCGAGCGAAAATTTTCCAAGTCCCCGCGGCAAGAGTAAACTTTTTTCCTGGCTGTTTCGCACGATTCTAAATGTTAGATCCCTGTATAATACCGCGTTTAATGCAGTTTTACGAAGTTTCAACGCTCTCGGATGAGTATTTTTCGAGAAAAATCGAAATAACCGTCGAGCGGGTCATCTAGTCGGACGATCGAGCGACTCGCGAAGTGCGTTCTGGCGCGTCGGTTGGACGAGGCGACGGAGCTCGAGCGAAATTTTTCCAAGTCCCCGCGTCAAGAGTAAACTTTTTTCCTGGCTGTTTCGCACGATTCTAAATGTTAGATCCCTGTATAATACCGCGTTTAATGCAGTTTTTCGAAGTTTCAACGCTCTCGGATGAGTATTTTTCGAGAAAAATCGAAATAACCCTCGAGCGGGTCATCTAGTCGGACGACCGAGCGTCTCGCGAAGTGCGTTCTGGCGCGTCGGTTGGACGAGGCGACGGAGCTCGAGCGAAATTTTACCAAGTCCCCGCGTCAAGAGTAAACTTTTTTCCTGGCTGTTTCGCACGATTCTAAACGTTAGATCCCTCTATAATACCGCGTTTAATGCAGTTTTTCGAAGTTTCAACGCTCTCGGATGAGTATTTTTCGAGAAAAATCGAAATAACCCTCGAGCGGGTCATCTAGTCGGACGATCGAGCGACTCGCGAAGAGCGTTCTGGCGCGTCGGTTGGACGAAGCGACGGAGCTCGAGCGAAAATTTTCCAAGTCCCAGCGTCAAGAGTAAACTTTTTTCCTGGCTGTTTCGGACGATTCTAAATGTTAGATCCCCGTATAATACCGCGTTTAATGCAGTTTTTCGAAGTTTCAACGCTCTCGGATGAGTATTTTTCGAGAAAAATCGAAATAACCCTCGAGCGGGTCATCTAGTCGGACGATCGAGCGACTCGCGAAGAGCGTTCTGGCGCGTCGGTTGGACGAAGCGACGGAGCTCGAGCGAAAATTTTCCAAGTCCCAGCGTCAAGAGTAAACTTTTTTCCTGGCTGTTTCGGACGATTCTAAATGTTAGATCCCCGTATAATACCGCGTTTAATGCAGTTTTTCGAAGTTTCAACGCTCTCGGATGAGTATTTTTCGAGAAAAATCGAAATAACCGTCGAGCGGGTCATCTAGTCGGACGACCGAGCGTCTCGCGAAGGGCGTTCTGGCGCGTCGGTTGGACGAAGCGACGGAGCTCGAGCGAAATTTTTCCAAGTCCCCGCGTCAAGAGTAAACTTTTTTCCTGGCTGTTTCGCACGATTCTAAATGTTAGATCCCTGTATAATACCGCGTTTAATGCAGTTTTACGAAGTTTCAACGCTCTCGGATGAGTATTTTTCGAGAAAAATCGAAATAACCCTCCAGCGGGTCATCTAGTCGGACGACCGAGCGTCTCGCGAAGTGCGTTCTGGCGCGTCGGTTGGACGAGGCGACGGAGCTCGAGCGAAATTTTACCAAGTCCCCGCGTCAAGAGTAAACTTTTTTCCTGGCTGTTTCGCACGATTCTAAACGTTAGATCCCTGTATAATACCGCGTTTAATGCAGTTTTACGAAGTTTCAACGCTCTCGGATGAGTATTTTTCGAGAAAAATCGAAATAACCCTCGAGCGGGTCATCTAGTCGGACGACCGAGCGTCTCGCGAAGTGCGTTCTGGCGCGTCGGTTGGACGAGGCGACGGAGCTCGAGCGAAATTTTACCAAGTCCCCGCGTCAAGAGTAAACTTTTTTCCTGGCTGTTTCGCACGATTCTAAACGTTAGATCCCTCTATAATACCGCGTTTAATGCAGTTTTTCGAAGTTTCAACGCTCTCGGATGAGTATTTTTCGAGAAAAATCGAAATAACCCTCGAGCGGGTCATCTAGTCGGACGATCGAGAGACTCGCGAAGAGCGTTCTGGCGCGTCGGTTGGACGAAGCGACGGAGCTCGAGCGAAAATTTTCCAAGTCCCAGCGTCAAGAGTAAACTTTTTTCCTGGCTGTTTCGGACGATTCTAAATGTTAGATCCCCGTATAATACCGCGTTTAATGCAGTTTTTCGAAGTTTCAACGCTCTCGGATGAGTATTTTTCGAGAAAAATCGAAATAACCGTCGAGCGGGTCATCTAGTCGGACGACCGAGCGTCTCGCGAAGGGCGTTCTGGCGCGTCGGTTGGACGAAGCGACGGAGCTCGAGCGAAATTTTTCCAAGTCCCCGCGTCAAGAGTAAACTTTTTTCCTGGCTGTTTCGCACGATTCTAAATGTTAGATCCCTGTATAATACCGCGTTTAATGCAGTTTTACGAAGTTTCAACGCTCTCGGATGAGTATTTTTCGAGAAAAATCGAAATAACCCTCGAGCGGGTCATCTAGTCGGACGACCGAGCGTCTCGCGAAGTGCGTTCTGGCGCGTCGGTTGGACGAGGCGACGGAGCTCGAGCGAAATTTTACCAAGTCCCCGCGTCAAGAGTAAACTTTTTTCCTGGCTGTTTCGCACGATTCTAAATGTTAGATCCCTGTATAATACCGCGTTTAATGCAGTTTTACGAAGTTTCAACGCTCTCGGATGAGTATTTTTCGAGAAAAATCGAAATAACCCTCGAGCGGGTCATCTAGTCGGACGACCGAGCGTCTCGCGAAGTGCGTTCTGGCGCGTCGGTTGGACGAGGCGACGGAGCTCGAGCGAAATTTTACCAAGTCCCCGCGTCAAGAGTAAACTTTTTTCCTGGCTGTTTCGCACGATTCTAAATGTTAGATCCCTGTATAATACCGCGTTTAATGCAGTTTTACGAAGTTTCAACGCTCTCGGATGAGTATTTTTCGAGAAAAATCGAAATAACCCTCGAGCGGGTCATCTAGTCGGACGACCGAGCGTCTCGCGAAGTGCGTTCTGGCGCGTCGGTTGGACGAGGCGACGGAGCTCGAGCGAAATTTTACCAAGTCCCCGCGTCAAGAGTAAACTTTTTTCCTGGCTGTTTCGCACGATTCTAAATGTTAGATCCCTGTATAATACCGCGTTTAATGCAGTTTTACGAAGTTTCAACGCTCTCGGATGAGTATTTTTCGAGAAAAATCGAAATAACCCTCGAGCGGGTCATCTAGTCGGACGACCGAGCGTCTCGCGAAGTGCGTTCTGGCGCGTCGGTTGGACGAGGCGACGGAGCTCGAGCGAAATTTTACCAAGTCCCCGCGTCAAGAGTAAACTTTTTTCCTGGCTGTTTCGCACGATTCTAAACGTTAGATCCCTCTATAATACCGCGTTTAATGCAGTTTTTCGAAGTTTCAACGCTCTCGGATGAGTATTTTTCGAGAAAAATCGAAATAACCGTCGAGCGGGTCATCTAGTCGGACGATCGAGCGACTCGCGAAGTGGGTTCTGGCGCGTCGGTTGGACGAGGCTACGGAGCTCGAGCGAAAATTTTCCAAGTCCCCGCGTCAAGAGTAAACTTTTTTCCTGGCTGTTTCGGACGATTCTAAATGTTAGATCCCTGTATAATACTGCGTTTAATGCAGTTTTACGAAGTTTCAACGCTCTCGGATGAGTATTTTTCGAGAAAAATCGAAATAACCCTCGAGCGGGTCATCTAGTCGGACGATCGAGCGACTCGCGAAGAGCGTTCTGGCGCGTCGGTTGGACGAAGCGACGGAGCTCGAGCGAAAATTTTCCAAGTCCCAGCGTCAAGAGTAAACTTTTTTCCTGGCTGTTTCGGACGATTCTAAATGTTAGATCCCCGTATAATACCGCGTTTAATGCAGTTTTTCGAAGTTTCAACGCTCTCGGATGAGTATTTTTCGAGAAAAATCGAAATAACCGTCGAGCGGGTCATCTAGTCGGACGACCGAGCGTCTCGCGAAGGGCGTTCTGGCGCGTCGGTTGGACGAAGCGACGGAGCTCGAGCGAAATTTTTCCAAGTCCCCGCGTCAAGAGTAAACTTTTTTCCTGGCTGTTTCGCACGATTCTAAATGTTAGATCCCTGTATAATACCGCGTTTAATGCAGTTTTACGAAGTTTCAACGCTCTCGGATGAGTATTTTTCGAGAAAAATCGAAATAACCCTCCAGCGGGTCATCTAGTCGGACGACCGAGCGTCTCGCGAAGTGCGTTCTGGCGCGTCGGTTGGACGAGGCGACGGAGCTCGAGCGAAATTTTACCAAGTCCCCGCGTCAAGAGTAAACTTTTTTCCTGGCTGTTTCGCACGATTCTAAATGTTAGATCCCTGTATAATACCGCGTTTAATGCAGTTTTACGAAGTTTCAACGCTCTCGGATGAGTATTTTTCGAGAAAAATCGAAATAACCCTCGAGCGGGTCATCTAGTCGGACGACCGAGCGTCTCGCGAAGTGCGTTCTGGCGCGTCGGTTGGACGAGGCGACGGAGCTCGAGCGAAATTTTACCAAGTCCCCGCGTCAAGAGTAAACTTTTTTCCTGGCTGTTTCGCACGATTCTAAACGTTAGATCCCTCTATAATACCGCGTTTAATGCAGTTTTTCGAAGTTTCAACGCTCTCGGATGAGTATTTTTCGAGAAAAATCGAAATAACCGTCGAGCGGGTCATCTAGTCGGAAGATCGAGCGACTCGCGACGTGGGTTCTGGCGCGTCGGTTGGACGAGGCTACGGAGCTCGATCGAAAATTTTCCAAGTCCCCGCGTCAAGAGTAAACTTTTTTCCTGGCTGTTTCGCACGATTCTAAATGTTAGATCCCTGTATAATACTGCGTTTAATGCAGTTTTACGAAGTTTCAACGCTCTCGGATGAGTATTTTTCGAGAAAAATCGAAATAACCGTCGAGCGGGTCATCTAGTCGAACGATCGAGCGACTCGCGAGGAGCGTTCTGGCGCGTCGGTTGGACGAAGCGACGGAGGTCGAGCGAAATTTTTCCAAGTCCCCGCGTCAAGAGTAAACTTTTTTCCTGGCTGTTTCGCACGATTCTAAATGTTAGATCCCTGTATAATACCGCGTTTAATGCAGTTTTACGAAGTTTCAACGCACTCGGATGAGTATTTTTCGAGAAAAATCGAAATAACCGTCGAGCGGGTCATCTAGTCGGACGACCGAGCGTCTCGCGAAGGGCGTTCTGGCGCGTCGGTTGGACGAGGCGACGGAGCTCGAGCGAAATTTTACCAAGTCCCCGCGTCAAGAGTAAACTTTTTTCCTGGCTGTTTCGCACGATTCTAAACGTTAGATCCCTCTATAATACCGCGTTTAATGCAGTTTTTCGAAGTTTCAACGCTCTCGGATGAGTATTTTTCGAGAAAAATCGAAATAACCCTCGAGCGGGTCATCTAGTCGGACGATCGAGCGACTCGCGAAGAGCGTTCTGGCGCGTCGGTTGGACGAAGCGACGGAGCTCGAGCGAAAATTTTCCAAGTCCCAGCGTCAAGAGTAAACTTTTTTCCTGGCTGTTTCGGACGATTCTAAATGTTAGATCCCCGTATAATACCGCGTTTAATGCAGTTTTTCGAAGTTTCAACGCTCTCGGATGAGTATTTTTCGAGAAAAATCGAAATAACCGTCGAGCGGGTCATCTAGTCGGACGACCGAGCGTCTCGCGAAGGGCGTTCTGGCGCGTCGGTTGGACGAAGCGACGGAGCTCGAGCGAAATTTTTCCAAGTCCCCGCGTCAAGAGTAAACTTTTTTCCTGGCTGTTTCGCACGATTCTAAATGTTAGATCCCTGTATAATACCGCGTTTAATGCAGTTTTACGAAGTTTCAACGCTCTCGGATGAGTATTTTTCGAGAAAAATCGAAATAACCCTCGAGCGGGTCATCTAGTCGGACGACCGAGCGTCTCGCGAAGTGCGTTCTGGCGCGTCGGTTGGACGAGGCGACGGAGCTCGAGCGAAATTTTACCAAGTCCCCGCGTCAAGAGTAAACTTTTTTCCTGGCTGTTTCGCACGATTCTAAATGTTAGATCCCTGTATAATACCGCGTTTAATGCAGTTTTACGAAGTTTCAACGCTCTCGGATGAGTATTTTTCGAGAAAAATCGAAATAACCCTCGAGCGGGTCATCTAGTCGGACGACCGAGCGTCTCGCGAAGTGCGTTCTGGCGCGTCGGTTGGACGAGGCGACGGAGCTCGAGCGAAATTTTACCAAGTCCCCGCGTCAAGAGTAAACTTTTTTCCTGGCTGTTTCGCACGATTCTAAATGTTAGATCCCTGTATAATACCGCGTTTAATGCAGTTTTACGAAGTTTCAACGCTCTCGGATGAGTATTTTTCGAGAAAAATCGAAATAACCCTCGAGCGGGTCATCTAGTCGGACGACCGAGCGTCTCGCGAAGTGCGTTCTGGCGCGTCGGTTGGACGAGGCGACGGAGCTCGAGCGAAATTTTACCAAGTCCCCGCGTCAAGAGTAAACTTTTTTCCTGGCTGTTTCGCACGATTCTAAATGTTAGATCCCTGTATAATACCGCGTTTAATGCAGTTTTACGAAGTTTCAACGCTCTCGGATGAGTATTTTTCGAGAAAAATCGAAATAACCCTCGAGCGGGTCATCTAGTCGGACGACCGAGCGTCTCGCGAAGTGCGTTCTGGCGCGTCGGTTGGACGAGGCGACGGAGCTCGAGCGAAATTTTACCAAGTCCCCGCGTCAAGAGTAAACTTTTTTCCTGGCTGTTTCGCACGATTCTAAAAGTTAGATCCCTCTATAATACCGCGTTTAATGCAGTTTTTCGAAGTTTCAACGCTCTCGGATGAGTATTTTTCGAGAAAAATCGAAATAACCGTCGAGCGGGTCATCTAGTCGGACGATCGAGCGACTCGCGAAGTGGGTTCTGGCGCGTCGGTTGGACGAGGCTACGGAGCTCGAGCGAAAATTTTCCAAGTCCCCGCGTCAAGAGTAAACTTTTTTCCTGGCTGTTTCGGACGATTCTAAATGTTAGATCCCTGTATAATACTGCGTTTAATGCAGTTTTACGAAGTTTCAACGCTCTCGGATGAGTATTTTTCGAGAAAAATCGAAATAACCCTCGAGCGGGTCATCTAGTCGGACGACCGAGCGTCTCGCGAAGTGCGTTCTGGCGCGTCGGTTGGACGAGGCGACGGAGCTCGAGCGAAAATTTTCCAAGTCCCCGCGTCAAGAGTAAACTTTTTTCCTGGCTGTTTCGGACGATTCTAAATGTTAGATCCCTGTATAATACTGCGTTTAATGCAGTTTTACGAAGTTTCAACGCTCTCGGATGAGTATTTTTCGAGAAAAATCGAAATAACCCTCGAGCGGGTCATCTAGTCGGACGATCGAGCGACTCGCGAAGAGCGTTCTGGCGCGTCGGTTGGACGAAGCGACGGAGCTCGAGCGAAAATTTTCCAAGTCCCCGCGTCAAGAGTAAACTTTTTTCCTGGCTGTTTCGCACGATTCTAAATGTTAGATCCCTGTATAATACCGCGTTTAATGCAGTTTTACGAAGTTTCAACGCTCTCGGATCAGTATTTTTCGAGAAAAATTGAAATAATGTACGGAGTTACAAGTCATCGTGTACTTATTTGCGTTTTGAAAAAACCGCGGGTAAACGGCGGGAGTTAATTTTGGTCTGTACTATTAGGGTGATACTTCCTGAACATGTTTGCGCTCGGCAGAAGTGGATTAACGAAATTCCCACACCCTATTTTTTATTTTTTCTTAGAAACCGATCAAGAGTAAACTTTTTTCCTGGCTGTTTCGGACGATTCTAAATGTTAGATCCCTGTATAATACCGCGTTTAATGCAGTTTTACGAAGTTTGAACGCTCTCGGATCAGTATTTTTCGAGAAAAATTGAAATAATGTACGGAGTTACAAGTCATCGTGTACTTATTTGCGTTTTGAAAAAACCGCGGGTAAACGGCGGGAGTTAATTTTGGTCTGTACTATTAGGGTGATACTTCCTGAACATGTTTGCGCTCGGCAGAAGTGGATTAACGAGATTCCCTCTGTCCCTACTTTTTTTTTTCTTAGAAACCGATTTGGTGGATTTGCGAGAGTATCAGGATGCCGGTTGGGCACGCTTTGTATGCTTTAAAATAACAAATTATTATGTGAATTAATGCAATATGTCAAATATTGTTTTATTTGTATCTTAGAATTAGTTTAAAAAATTAATTCTTTAATTTTTACGTTTAAATCGAATGAATTATTTACAGATATAATGCGAATGCCGGTAATTTGTTTTGTTACTGGAGTTACATTGTTAAAATAATGTAAAATGCATCTGCCGTCTGATTCAATATGACGCAGTAAGTAAGAAAAATATGCTGCGAAAATTCTGGCAATATGCTTCTAGAACTCTGGCTATACGCCGGTAGAATTGGAGGCAATACGCCTCCAAAACTGTGGCAATACGCCGCTATAATGAGAGGCAATACGCCGCTGGAAGCGAAGGCAATACGCCGCCAGAATGAGAGGCAATACGCCGCTGGAAGCGAAAGCAATACGCCGCCAGAATGAGAGGCAATACGCCGCTGGAAGCGAAAGCAATACGCCGCTAGAATGAGAGGCAATACGCCGCTGGAAGCGAAAGCAATACGCCGCCAGAATGAGAGGCAATACGCCGCTGGAAGCGAAAGCAATACGCCGCTGGAAGCGAAAGCAATACGCCGCCAGAATGAGAGGCAATACGCCGCTGGAAGCGAAAGCAATACGCCGCTAGAATGAGAGGCAATACGCCGCTGGAAGCGAAAGCAATACGCCGCTAGAATGAGAGGCAATACGCCGCTGGAAGCGAAAGCAATACGCCGCCAGAATGAGAGGCAATACGCCGCTGGAAGCGAAAGCAATACGCCGCTGGAAGCGAAAGCAATACGCCGCTGGAAGCGAAAGCAATACGCCGCTAGAATGAGAGGCAATACGCCGCTGGAAGCGAAAGCAATACGCCGCCAGAATTGAAAGCAATACGCCGCTGGAAGCGAAAGCAATACGCCGCCAGAATTGAAAGCAATACGCCGCTGGAAGCGAAAGCAATACGCCGCCAGAATGGAAAACAATACGCCGCTGGAAGCGAAAGTAATACGCCGCTAGCACTTTGAAATTCTTCGTGTCTACACGAAATCCCTTGGATAAGTACGGTCGATTCGGTGGATCGTCGTTGCTACGCGATGTTGTTGTGTTCTTCTCGCTCTCTCACTTTCTCTCTGCATGGAAATAAATTGTTTGTACAGCAATTGCTGCTGAGATACATTAAGACTGTTCGCATCGGTTGTGTGTTATTTGGCTAGGAGAGATTTCAATGCGATCGTACACACGCGCTACTTTTACGCGAACATAGCGAAATAAGAAATTCTCGA
>CAKAJA020000123.1:15000-17500 GCA_916610235.2 Lasioglossum morio | reverse complement strand
CCTCTACGGGTAAATGGCCCCATTCAAGATGGACTTGGACGCGGTTCGACGTCTCGGGATAAATTGACCCTCCTGAACACTACATTTCCCAACGGCAGAACCGCGGGATTCAGTGCTGGGCTAATTCCTGTTCGCTCGCCGCTACTAAGGAAATCCTTGTTAGTTTCTTTTCCTCCGCTTAGTAATATGCTTAAATTCAGCGGGTAATCTCGCCTACTCTGAGGTCGTCGTACGTGAAATAAAATATTTTTGTGTTTCTACGAAAGAGCGTAAAAAAAAAGTAGTACTCGCGAAAACGTACAGAGCACAAAAAAAAAAGAAAAAAAAAGAAAACGAAACAACACTACACGACAGAAGAGAAGATAATATATATACAAGAAAACCAATATGCCTTAAGCGCCACACCAAAGTGTCTTAAAACTTCTTTTCTTCGTTTTGCTCGTCGATCGGAAACTCTCGCTAGACGATCTGTGCCGGTTAACTTTAACGTCCGTCGAAAAGAACTTCCGGGGACTGGACGACCGACAAGATCGCGCGGTTCCACACGAATCGACAAAAACGAAGAAAAAGAAAAGACATGGGGCGACCGACAAAGGGGTTAATTCTTTTGTAAATTATCTTTCTCCCTGCGGTGCTGTTCCGTGCGTGAACACAAGTGTGTAATATAACGTGTGTGGTGTGTCTTGTAGTCGTGTGACAATCAATCGTTCGAAAAAGCCTCGCCAATAGAGGAGTATATATATTATAAAAGTTATAATACATATAACCCGGTGGGATTTCTCTTCTCTTACTTTCATCACGGGGGTGCAGAAACGTTGCGCGCACAAACACAAGACGATATCTCTTCTCACATAAAACCAAAGAGACCCATCGAGAGAGCTGGAGAGAAGTTGAATACCGATTCAACGAACGTGGCGATGGAATGGCAATCTTCACA
Source organism: Lasioglossum morio (assembly GCA_916610235.2). NCBI lineage: Eukaryota > Metazoa > Arthropoda > Insecta > Hymenoptera > Halictidae > Lasioglossum > Lasioglossum morio. The sequence goes on along the minus strand of CAKAJA020000123.1, from coordinate 16,563 downwards.
GATTAGCGAGGACACGTCGACGACGGGGAATAATTCCGACCCGATCAAGTACGACGTGCTCATCCCGCACATTGCTGCGCTCGTTGCTCCGCTGTCCATCGAACATCAAAGCGTTCGTAGAAAACGAGAGACCACTGTTTGTGTCTTCTTTTCTTCTCACTCTCTCCCTCGAAGACTCGAAGGTTGTAATATATATGTTTGTCGAAATATCGCTGTGTTGCTTGACACAACGACGACCCTCCGCCATAAGTAGAGTGTTCTCAGAGAAACGCATCCACGCACAGGCATATTCTCTCCCTGGGGCTTATAATATTGCACACGACACACACACTCACACACAAACACACTGTGTGTGCCACAACAGTATTCCTTTTCTCTTTCATATTTTTGTGTGTCCATCTCTGTAGTCTCTTGAGACTCTTTTATATATTTTCTACGCGTCTTTCGTATACGCATCATTTCAGGCGACGTCGGGAGCGCGTTAAATGTTCAAGAGTGATAACGGCTTTCTCTCGCAAGGCGAATCGTTTCTCGCTAGAGAAGGTGAGAGATTTGGAGATCCTAAGTCGAAGCGGTGCCTACGGGCGGTCGTATATAACGACTCACGACACCGTAAAACACTCACGCAAGTTCGAACGTAAGAAATACCAATATCCCTACTTCGCTTCTCGTGGAAGAAACTTTGACAAACTCTATCTCTGTTGTCTAAGACGCAATGCGAAATCAGCAATTTTCACCGAACCGCGGCAAACGCCGACGAAACGCCCATCTATCGCTCGTACGTACGCATCTTTGCAACCCGACTCAGAAACGCTCTTTGCGCCCTCCAAATATACTTTTGGAGGGGTAAGCGACGGCGGGGACTTACAAGAGCAACGCAAGCAGTATTTGGTTACGTAAACGACCCTCAGCCAGGCGTGGTCCAGGAATTGTATCCGTGGACCGCAATGTGCGTTCGAAATGTCGATGTTCATGTGTCCTGCAGTTCACACGTTGACGCGCAATTAGCTGCGTTCTTCATCGACCCACGAGCCAAGTGATCCACCGTTCAGGGTAATCGTATATATTTTTGATTTATAATCAATATATGTTATGTCTCTTGTTCTGCGGTTCGTAAAAGAACGCCGATACCTGAAAGCTCCAACCAGCGCGCGAAGGAGATTCAGGCGTCGTTTTAAGAACGACACTGTCGTCGTCCGTAGAAACGGAAAAATAAAACCGTCAGAATACCCGCGAGACTAGCGAGTATCTGACGGCCGGGCGAACAGTACATTGAAAAGCCTATGTAACGTGGAAAACGCGGAGAGGAATTTTATTCTCTGTGAAACGACGGGGATCTCTCGTAGAGAGACACATCCCGGATACTGGATCCAGAGAAACATTTTCCTCTCCTCTATTTTTCTTTTATTCGAAATGTGAGAACGGAGGGACTTCACAGCCGGCTCTGGCAGCGGTCATTCGTCCCAAGCTCACGTGGTGCGCACTATTGGGCCACACGGCACGGAGTAGGGTGTCAGACTCACGACTGCTTTAAAAGCGAGCATCACGAGCCGGTCCTCTCTT
>CAKAJA020000123.1:0-10000 GCA_916610235.2 Lasioglossum morio | reverse complement strand
CCGAACCGTCGAGTCTCTTATAGGTACGAAACGGCCGGGAACGACGCCGGCGCCGCGCGGTGAATAGCACGCGCGCTTATGGGAGCAAACCGCCGCGGCAACAGCCCAGCCGGCCGGGCTGCTGAGACTTAGAAAAATTTTCGAGTGAAAAATTTTTTTGTAAAATACAATAACTGTTTGCATTTCCAGAATATTTAACACAAAATATTCAACTTTTCATATACTCTCGCGGCACTTTGAAAATTTTTACAGTCCCACCGCCAAGAGTAAACTTTTTTTCTATCGTTAGTAGACTATTATAAATGTTAGATCATTGTATAATAACGCATTTTAACAATAAATATCAAGTTTCAAAGCTCTACGACCATTATTTATCGAATAAATTGAAAATAATGTTCGGGCGGATAACTTACCACGATCGAACGAGCGAAATTTTTCAAAGTCCCAGCGTCAAGAGTAAACTTTTTTTCTATCGTTAGTAGATTATTATAAATGTTAGATCATTGTATAATAACGCATTTTAACAATAAATATCAAGTTTCAAAGCTCTACGACCATTATTTATCGAATAAATTGAAAATAATGTTCGGGCGGATAACTTACCACGATCGAACGAGCGAAATTTTTCAAAGTCCCAGCGTCAAGAGTAAACTTTTTTTCTATCGTTAGTAGACTATTATAAATGTTAGATCATTGTATAATAACGCATTTTAACAATAAATATCAAGTTTCAAAGCTCTACGACCATTATTTATCGAATAAATTGAAAATAATGTTCGGGCGGATAGCTTACCACGATCGAAAGAGCGAAATTTTTCAAAGTCCCAGCGTCAAGAGTAAACTTTTTTCCTGGCTGTTTCGGACGATTCTAAATGTTAGATCCCTGTATAATACCGCGTTTAATGCAGTTTTACGAAGTTTCAACGCTCTCGGATGAGTATTTTTCGAGAAAAATTGATATAACCGTCGAGCGGGTCATCTAGTCGGACGATCGAGCGACTCGCGAAGTGCGTTCTGGCGCGTCGGTTGGACGAGGCGACGGAGCTCGAGCGAAAATTTTCCAAGTCCCCGCGTCAAGAGTAAACTTTTTTCCTGGCTGTTTCGCACGATTCTAAATGTTAGATCCCTGTATAATACCGCGTTTAATGCAGTTTTTCGAAGTTTCAACGCTCTCGGATGAGTATTTTTCGAGAAAAAATCGAAATAACCGTCGAGCGGGTCATCTAGTCGAACGATCGAGCGACTCGCGAAGTGCGTTCTGGCGCGTCGGTTGGACGAGGCGACGGAGCTCGAGCGAAATTTTTCCAAGTCCCCGCGTCAAGAGTAAACTTTTTTCCTGGCTGTTTCGCACGATTCTAAATGTTAGATCCCTGTATAATACCGCGTTTAATGCAGTTTTTCGAAGTTTCAACGCTCTCGGATGAGTATTTTTCGAGAAAAATCGAAATAACCGTCGAGCGGGTCATCTAGTCGAACGATCGAGCGACTCGCGAAGTGCGTTCTGGCGCGTCGGTTGGACGAGGCGACGGAGCTCGAGCGAAAATTTTCCAAGTCCCCGCGGCAAGAGTAAACTTTTTTCCTGGCTGTTTCGCACGATTCTAAATGTTAGATCCCTGTATAATACCGCGTTTAATGCAGTTTTACGAAGTTTCAACGCTCTCGGATGAGTATTTTTCGAGAAAAATCGAAATAACCGTCGAGCGGGTCATCTAGTCGGACGATCGAGCGACTCGCGAAGTGCGTTCTGGCGCGTCGGTTGGACGAGGCGACGGAGCTCGAGCGAAATTTTTCCAAGTCCCCGCGTCAAGAGTAAACTTTTTTCCTGGCTGTTTCGCACGATTCTAAATGTTAGATCCCTGTATAATACCGCGTTTAATGCAGTTTTACGAAGTTTCAACGCTCTCGGATGAGTATTTTTCGAGAAAAATCGAAATAACCGTCGAGCGGGTCATCTAGTCGGACGATCGAGCGACTCGCGAAGTGCGTTCTGGCGCGTCGGTTGGACGAGGCGACGGAGCTCGAGCGAAATTTTTCCAAGTCCCCGCGTCAAGAGTAAACTTTTTTCCTGGCTGTTTCGCACGATTCTAAATGTTAGATCCCTGTATAATACCGCGTTTAATGCAGTTTTTCGAAGTTTCAACGCTCTCGGATGAGTATTTTTCGAGAAAAATCGAAATAACCCTCGAGCGGGTCATCTAGTCGGACGACCGAGCGTCTCGCGAAGTGCGTTCTGGCGCGTCGGTTGGACGAGGCGACGGAGCTCGAGCGAAATTTTACCAAGTCCCCGCGTCAAGAGTAAACTTTTTTCCTGGCTGTTTCGCACGATTCTAAATGTTAGATCCTTGTATAATACCGCGTTTAATGCAGTTTTACGAAGTTTCAACGCTCTCGGATGAGTATTTTTCGAGAAAAATCGAAATAACCCTCGAGCGGGTCATCTAGTCGGACGACCGAGCGTCTCGCGAAGTGCGTTCTGGCGCGTCGGTTGGACGAGGCGACGGAGCTCGAGCGAAATTTTACCAAGTCCCCGCGTCAAGAGTAAACTTTTTTCCTGGCTGTTTCGCACGATTCTAAACGTTAGATCCCTCTATAATACCGCGTTTAATGCAGTTTTTTCGAAGTTTCAACGCTCTCGGATGAGTATTTTTCGGAGAAAAATCGAAATAACCGTCGAGCGGGTCATCTAGTCGGAAGATCGAGCGACTCGCGACGTGGGTTCTGGCGCGTCGGTTGGACGAGGCTACGGAGCTCGAGCGAAAATTTTCCAAGTCCCCGCGTCAAGAGTAAACTTTTTTCCTGGCTGTTTCGCACGATTCTAAATGTTAGATCCCTGTATAATACCGCGTTTAATGCAGTTTTTCGAAGTTTCAACGCTCTCGGATGAGTATTTTTCGAGAAAAATCGAAATAACCGTCGAGCGGGTCATCTAGTCGAACGATCGAGCGACTCGCGAAGTGCGTTCTGGCGCGTCGGTTGGACGAGGCGACGGAGCTCGAGCGAAATTTTTCCAAGTCCCCGCGTCAAGAGTAAACTTTTTTCCTGGCTGTTTCGCACGATTCTAAATGTTAGATCCCTGTATAATACCGCGTTTAATGCAGTTTTTCGAAGTTTTCAACGCTCTCGGATGAGTATTTTTCGAGAAAAATCGAAATAACCGTCGAGCGGGTCATCTAGTCGAACGATCGAGCGACTCGCGAAGTGCGTTCTGGCGCGTCGGTTGGACGAGGCGACGGAGCTCGAGCGAAAATTTTCCAAGTCCCCGCGGCAAGAGTAAACTTTTTTCCTGGCTGTTTCGCACGATTCTAAATGTTAGATCCCTGTATAATACCGCGTTTAATGCAGTTTTACGAAGTTTCAACGCTCTCGGATGAGTATTTTTCGAGAAAAATCGAAATAACCGTCGAGCGGGTCATCTAGTCGGACGATCGAGCGACTCGCGAAGTGCGTTCTGGCGCGTCGGTTGGACGAGGCGACGGAGCTCGAGCGAAATTTTTCCAAGTCCCGTTTCGCACGATTCTAAATGTTAGATCCCTGTATAATACCGCGTTTAATGCAGTTTTTCGAAGTTTCAACGCTCTCGGATGAGTATTTTTCGAGAAAAATCGAAATAACCCTCGAGCGGGTCATCTAGTCGGACGACCGAGCGTCTCGCGAAGTGCGTTCTGGCGCGTCGGTTGGACGAGGCGACGGAGCTCGAGCGAAATTTTACCAAGTCCCCGCGTCAAGAGTAAACTTTTTTCCTGGCTGTTTCGCACGATTCTAAACGTTAGATCCCTCTATAATACCGCGTTTAATGCAGTTTTTCGAAGTTTCAACGCTCTCGGATGAGTATTTTTCGAGAAAAATCGAAATAACCCTCGAGCGGGTCATCTAGTCGGACGATCGAGCGACTCGCGAAGAGCGTTCTGGCGCGTCGGTTGGACGAAGCGACGGAGCTCGAGCGAAAATTTTCCAAGTCCCATCGTCAAGAGTAAACTTTTTTCCTGGCTGTTTCGGACGATTCTAAATGTTAGATCCCCGTATAATACCGCGTTTAATGCAGTTTTTCGAAGTTTCAACGCTCTCGGATGAGTATTTTTCGAGAAAAATCGAAATAACCCTCGAGCGGGTCATCTAGTCGGACGATCGAGCGACTCGCGAAGAGCGTTCTGGCGCGTCGGTTGGACGAAGCGACGGAGCTCGAGCGAAAATTTTCCAAGTCCCAGCGTCAAGAGTAAACTTTTTTCCTGGCTGTTTCGGACGATTCTAAATGTTAGATCCCCGTATAATACCGCGTTTAATGCAGTTTTTCGAAGTTTCAACGCTCTCGGATGAGTATTTTTCGAGAAAAATCGAAATAACCGTCGAGCGGGTCATCTAGTCGGACGACCGAGCGTCCTCGCGAAGGGCGTTCTGGCGCGTCGGTTGGACGAAGCGACGGAAGCTCGAGCGAAATTTTTCCAAGTCCCCCGCGTCAAGAGTAAACTTTTTTCCTGGCTGTTTCGCACGATTCTAAATGTTAGATCCCTGTATAATACCCGCGTTTAATGCAGTTTTACGAAGTTTCAACGCTCTCGGATGAGTATTTTTCGAGAAAAATCGAAATAACCCTCCAGCGGGTCATCTAGTCGGACGACCGAGCGTCTCGCGAAGTGCGTTCTGGCGCGTCGGTTGGACGAGGCGACGGAGCTCGAGCGAAATTTTACCAAGTCCCCGCGTCAAGAGTAAACTTTTTTCCTGGCTGTTTCGCACGATTCTAAACGTTAGATCCCTGTATAATACAGCGTTTAATGCAGTTTTACGAAGTTTCAACGCTCTCGGATGAGTATTTTTCGAGAAAAATCGAAATAACCCTCGAGCGGGTCATCTAGTCGGACGACCGAGCGTCTCGCGAAGTGCGTTCTGGCGCGTCGGTTGGACGAGGCGACGGAGCTCGAGCGAAATTTTACCAAGTCCCCGCGTCAAGAGTAAACTTTTTTCTGGCTGTTTCGCACGATTCTAAACGTTAGATCCCTCTATAATACCGCGTTTATGCAGTTTTTCGAAGTTTCAACGCTCTCGGATGAGTATTTCGAGAAAAATCGAAATAACCCTCGAGCGGGTCATCTAGTCGGACGATCGAGAGACTCGCGAAGAGCGTTCTGGCGCGTCGGTTGGACGAAGCGACGGAGCTCGAGCGAAAATTTTCCAAGTCCCAGCGTCAAGAGTAAACTTTTTTCCTGGCTGTTTCGGACGATTCTAAATGTTAGATCCCCGTATAATACCGCGTTTAATGCAGTTTTTCGAAGTTTCAACGCTCTCGGATGAGTATTTTTCGAGAAAAATCGAAATAACCGTCGAGCGGGTCATCTAGTCGGACGACCGAGCGTCTCGCGAAGGGCGTTCTGGCGCGTCGGTTGGACGAAGCGACGGAGCTCGAGCGAAATTTTTCAAGTCCCCGCGTCAAGAGTAAACTTTTTCCTGGCTGTTTCGCACGATTCTAAATGTTAGATCCCTGTATAATACCGCGTTTAATGCAGTTTACGAAGTTTCAACGCTCTCGGATGAGTATTTTTCGAGAAAAATCGAAATAACCCTCGAGCGGGTCATCTAGTCGGACGACCGAGCGTCTCGCGAAGTGCGTTCTGGCGCGTCGGTTGGACGAGGCGACGGAGCTCGAGCGAAATTTTACCAAGTCCCCGCGTCAAGAGTAAACTTTTTTCCTGGCTGTTTCGCACGATTCTAAATGTTAGATCCCTGTATAATACCGCTTTTAATGCAGTTTTACGAAGTTTCAACGCTCTCGGATGAGTATTTTTCGAGAAAAATCGAAATAACCCTCGAGCGGGTCATCTAGTCGGACGACCGAGCGTCTCGCGAAGTGCGTTCTGGCGCGTCGGTTGGACGAGGCGACGGAGCTCGAGCGAAATTTTACCAAGTCCCCGCGTCAAGAGTAAACTTTTTTCCTGGCTGTTTCGCCACGATTCTAAATGTTAGATCCCTGTATAATACCGCGTTTAATGCAGTTTTACGAAGTTTCAACGCTCTCGGATGAGTATTTTTCGAGAAAAATCGAAATAACCCTCGAGCGGGTCATCTAGTCGGACGACCGAGCGTCTCGCGAAGTGCGTTCTGGCGCGTCGGTTGGACGAGGCGACGGAGCTCGAGCGAAATTTTACCAAGTCCCCGCGTCAAGAGTAAACTTTTTTCCTGGCTGTTTCGCACGATTCTAAATGTTAGATCCCTGTATAATACCGCGTTTAATGCAGTTTTACGAAGTTTCAACGCTCTCGGATGAGTATTTTTCGAGAAAAATCGAAATAACCCTCGAGCGGGTCATCTAGTCGGACGACCGAGCGTCTCGCGAAGTGCGTTCTGGCGCGTCGGTTGGACGAGGCGACGGAGCTCGAGCGAAATTTTACCAAGTCCCCGCGTCAAGAGTAAACTTTTTTCCTGGCTGTTTCGCACGATTCTAAACGTTAGATCCCTCTATAATACCGCGTTTAATGCAGTTTTTCGAAGTTTCAACGCTCTCGGATGAGTATTTTTCGAGAAAAATCGAAATAACCGTCGAGCGGGTCATCTAGTCGGACGATCGAGCGACTCGCGAAGTGGGTTCTGGCGCGTCGGTTGGACGAGGCTACGGAGCTCGAGCGAAAATTTTCCAAGTCCCCGCGTCAAGAGTAAACTTTTTTCCTGGCTGTTTCGGACGATTCTAAATGTTAGATCCCTGTATAATACTGCGTTTAATGCAGTTTTACGAAGTTTCAACGCTCTCGGATGAGTATTTTTCGAGAAAAATCGAAATAACCCTCGAGCGGGTCATCTAGTCGGACGATCGAGCGACTCGCGAAGAGCGTTCTGGCGCGTCGGTTGACGAAGCGACGGAGCTCGAGCGAAAATTTTCCAAGTCCCAGCGTCAAGAGTAAACTTTTTTCCTGGCTGTTTCGGACGATTCTAAATGTTAGATCCCCGTATAATACCGCGTTTAATGCAGTTTTTCGAAGTTTCAACGCTCTCGGATGAGTATTTTTCGAGAAAAATCGAAATAACCGTCGAGCGGGTCATCTAGTCGGACGACCGAGCGTCTCGCGAAGGGCGTTCTGGCGCGTCGGTTGGACGAAGCGACGGAGCTCGAGCGAAATTTTTCCAAGTCCCCGCGTCAAGAGTAAACTTTTTTCCTGGCTGTTTCGCACGATTCTAAATGTTAGATCCCTGTATAATACCGCGTTTAATGCAGTTTTACGAAGTTTCAACGCTCTCGGATGAGTATTTTTCGAGAAAAATCGAAATAAACCCTCCAGTGGGTCATCTAGTCGGACGACCGAGCGTCTCGCGAAGTGCGTTCTGGCGCGTCGGTTGGACGAGGCGACGGAGCTCGAGCGAAATTTTACCAAGTCCCCGCGTCAAGAGTAAACTTTTTCCTGGCTGTTTCGCACGATTCTAAATGTTAGATCCCTGTATAATACCGCGTTTAATGCAGTTTTACGAAGTTTCAACGCTCTCGGATGAGTATTTTTCGAGAAAAATCGAAATAACCCTCGAGCGGGTCATCTAGTCGGACGACCGAGCGTCTCGCGAAGTGCGTTCTGGCGCGTCGGTTGGACGAGGCGACGGAGCTCGAGCGAAATTTTTACCAAGTCCCCGCGTCAAGAGTAAACTTTTTTCCTGGCTGTTTCGCACGATTCTAAACGTTAGATCCCTCTATAATACCGCGTTTAATGCAGTTTTTCGAAGTTTCAACGCTCTCGGATGAGTATTTTTCGAGAAAAATCGAAATAACCGTCGAGCGGGTCATCTAGTCGGAAGATCGAGCGACTCGCGACGTGGGTTCTGGCGCGTCGGTTGGACGAGGCTACGGAGCTCGATCGAAAATTTTCCAAGTCCCCGCGTCAAGAGTAAACTTTTTTCCTGGCTGTTTCGCACGATTCTAAATGTTAGATCCCTGTATAATACTGCGTTTAATGCAGTTTTACGAAGTTTCAACGCTCTCGGATGAGTATTTTTCGAGAAAAATCGAAATAACCGTCGAGCGGGTCATCTAGTCGAACGATCGAGCGACTCGCGAGGAGCGTTCTGGCGCGTCGGTTGGACGAAGCGACGGAGGTCGAGCGAAATTTTTCCAAGTCCCCGCGTCAAGAGTAAACTTTTTTCCTGGCTGTTTCGCACGATTCTAAATGTTAGATCCCTGTATAATACCGCGTTTAATGCAGTTTTACGAAGTTTCAACGCACTCGGATGAGTATTTTTCGAGAAAAATCGAAATAACCGTCGAGCGGGTCATCTAGTCGGACGACCGAGCGTCTCGCGAAGGGCGTTCTGGCGCGTCGGTTGGACGAGGCGACGGAGCTCGAGCGAAATTTTACCAAGTCCCCGCGTCAAGAGTAAACTTTTTTCCTGGCTGTTTCGCACGATTCTAAACGTTAGATCCCTCTATAATACCGCGTTTAATGCAGTTTTTTCGAAGTTTCAACGCTCTCGGATGAGTATTTTTCGAGAAAAATCGAAATAACCCTCGAGCGGGTCATCTAGTCGGACGATCGAGCGACTCGCGAAGAGCGTTCTGGCGCGTCGGTTGGACGAAGCGACGGAGCTCGAGCGAAAATTTTCCAAGTCCCAGCGTCAAGAGTAAACTTTTTTCCTGGCTGTTTCGGACGATTCTAAATGTTAGATCCCCGTATAATACCGCGTTTAATGCAGTTTTTCGAAGTTTCAACGCTCTCGGATGAGTATTTTTCGAGAAAAATCGAAATAACCGTCGAGCGGGTCATCTAGTCGGACGACCGAGCGTCTCGCGAAGGGCGTTCTGGCGCGTCGGTTGGACGAAGCGACGGAGCTCGAGCGAAATTTTTCCAAGTCCCCGCGTCAAGAGTAAACTTTTTTCCTGGCTGTTTCGCACGATTCTAAATGTTAGATCCCTGTATAATACCGCGTTTAATGCAGTTTTACGAAGTTTCAACGCTCTCGGATGAGTATTTTTCGAGAAAAATCGAAATAACCCTCGAGCGGGTCATCTAGTCGGACGACCGAGCGTCTCGCGAAGTGCGTTCTGGCGCGTCGGTTGGACGAGGCGACGGAGCTCGAGCGAAATTTTACCAAGTCCCCGCGTCAAGAGTAAACTTTTTTCCTGGCTGTTTCGCACGATTCTAAATGTTAGATCCCTGTATAATACCGCGTTTAATGCAGTTTTACGAAGTTTCAACGCTCTCGATGAGTATTTTTCGAGAAAAATCGAAATAACCCTCGAGCGGGTCATCTAGTCGGACGACCGAGCGTCTCGCGAAGTGCGTTCTGGCGCGTCGGTTGGACGAGGCGACGGAGCTCGAGCGAAATTTTACCAAGTCCCCGCGTCAAGAGTAAACTTTTTTCCTGGCTGTTTCGCACGATTCTAAATGTTAGATCCCTGTATAATACCGCGTTTAATGCAGTTTTACGAAGTTTCAACGCTCTCGGATGAGTATTTTTCGAGAAAAATCGAAATAACCCTCGAGCGGGTCATCTAGTCGGACGACCGAGCGTCTCGCGAAGTGCGTTCTGGCGCGTCGGTTGGACGAGGCGACGGAGCTCGAGCGAAATTTTACCAAGTCCCCGCGTCAAGAGTAAACTTTTTTCCTGGCTGTTTCGCACGATTCTAAATGTTAGATCCCTGTATAATACCGCGTTTAATGCAGTTTTACGAAGTTTCAACGCTCTCGGATGAGTATTTTTCGAGAAAAATCGAAATAACCCTCGAGCGGGTCATCTAGTCGGACGACCGAGCGTCTCGCGAAGTGCGTTCTGGCGCGTCGGTTGGACGAGGCGACGGAGCTCGAGCGAAATTTTACCAAGTCCCCGCGTCAAGAGTAAACTTTTTTCCTGGCTGTTTCGCACGATTCTAAACGTTAGATCCCTCTATAATACCGCGTTTAATGCAGTTTTTCGAAGTTTCAACGCTCTCGGATGAGTATTTTTCGAGAAAAATCGAAATAACCGTCGAGCGGGTCATCTAGTCGGACGATCGAGCGACTCGCGAAGTGGGTTCTGGCGCGTCGGTTGGACGAGG
>CAKAJA020000122.1:0-40964 GCA_916610235.2 Lasioglossum morio | reverse complement strand
ACGTTATACGTTATACGTTATACGTTATACGTTATACGTTATACGTTATACGTTATACGTTATACGTTATACGTTATACGTTATACGTTATACGTTATACGTTATACGTTATACGTTATACGTTATACGTTATACGTTATACGTATACGTTATACGTTATACGTTATACGTTATACGTTATACGTTATACGTTATACGTTATACGTTATACGTTATACGTTATACGTTATACGTTATACGTTATACGTTATACGTTATACGTTATACGTTATACGTTATACGTTATACGTTATACGTTATACGTTATACGTTATACGTTATACGTTATACGTTATACGTTATACGTTATACGTTATACGTTACGTTATACGTTATACGTTATACGTTATACGTTATACGTTATACGTTATACGTTATACGTTATACGTTATCCGTTACGTTATACGTTATACGTTATACGTTATACGTTATACGTTATACGTTATACGTTATACGTTATACGTTATACGTTATACGTTATACGTTATACGTTATACGTTATACGTTATACGTTATACGTTAGTTATACGTTATACGTTATACGTTATACGTTATACGTTATACGTTATACGTTATACGTTATACGTTATACGTTATACGTTATACGTTATACGTTATACGTTATACGTTATACGTTATACGTTATACGTTATACGTTATACGTTATACGTTATACGTTATACGTTATACGTTATACGTTATACGTTATACGTTATACGTTATACGTTATACGTTATACGTTATACGTTATACGTTATACGTTATACGTTATACGTTATACGTTATACGTTATACGTTATACGTTATACGTTATACGTTATACGTTATACGTTATACGTTATACGTTTTACGTTATACGTTATACGTTATACGTTATACGTTATACGTTATACGTTATACGTTATACGTTATACGTTATACGTTATACGTTATACGTTATACGTTATACGTTATACGTTATACGTTATACGTTATACGTTATACGTTATACGTTATACGTTATACGTTATACGTTATACGTTATACGTTATACGTTATACGTTATACGTTATACGTTATACGTTATACGTTATACGTTATACGTTATACGTTATACGTTATACGTTATACGTTATACGTTATACGTTATACGTTATACGTTATACGTTATACGTTATACGTTATACGTTATACGTTATACGTTATACGTTATACGTTATACGTTATACGTTATACGTTATACGTTATACGTTATACGTTATACGTTATACGTTATACGTTATACTTAAACGTTATACGTTATACGTTATACGTTATACGTTATACGTTATACGTTATACGTTATACGTTATACGTTATACGTTATACGTTATACGTTATACGTTATACGTTATACGTTATACGTTATACGTTATACGTTATACGTTATACGTTATACGTTATACGTTATACGTTTTACGTTATACGTTATACGTTATACGTTATACGTTATACGTTATACGTTATACGTTATACGTTATACGTTATACGTTATACGTTATACGTTATACGTTATACGTTATACGTTATACGTTATACGTTATACGTTATACGTTATACGTTATACGTTATACGTTATACGTTATACGTTATACGTTATACGTTATACGTTATACGTTATACGTTATACGTTATACGTTATACGTTATACCTTATACGTTATACGTTATACGTTATACGTTATACGTTATACGTTATACGTTATACGTTATACGTTATACGTTATACGTTATACGTTATACGTTATACGTTATACGTTATACGTTATACGTTATACGTTATACGTTATACGTTATACGTTATACGTTATACGTTATACGTTATACGTTATACGTTATACGTTATACGTTATACGTTTATACGTTATACGTTATACGTTATACGTTATACGTTATACGTTATACGTTATACGTTATACGTTATACGTTATACGTTATACGTTATACGTTATACGTTATACGTTATACGTTATACGTTATACGTTATACGTTATACGTTATACGTCATACGTTATACGTTACACGTTATACGTTATACGTTATACGTTATACGTTGTACGTTGTACGTTACACGTTATACGTTATACGTTATAATTTATACGTTGTACGTTGTACGTTACACGTTATACGTTATACGTTATAATTTATACGTTATACGTTATACGTTATACGTTATACCTTATACGTTATACGTTATACGTTATACGTTATACGTTATACGTTATACGTTATACGTTATACGTTATACGTTATACGTTATACGTTATACGTTATACGTTATACGTTATACGTTATACGTTATACGTTATACGTTATACGTTATACGTTATACGTTGTACGTTATACGTTATACGTTATACGTTATACGTTATACGTTATACGTTGTACGTTATACGTTATACGTTATACGTTATACGTTATACGTTATACGTTATACGTTATACGTTATACGTTATACGTTATACGTTATACGTTATACGTTATACGTTATACGTTATACGTTATACGTTATACGTTATACGTTATACGTTATACGTTATACGTTATACGTTATACGTTATACGTTATACGTTATACGTTATACGTTATACGTTATACGTTATACGTTATACGTTATACGTTATACGTTATACGTTATACGTTATACGTTATACGTTATACGTTATACGTTATACGTTATACGTTATACGTTATACGTTATACGTTATACGTTATACGTTATACGTTATACGTTATACGTTATACGTTATACGTTATACGTTATACGTTATACGTTATACGTTATACGTTATACGTTATACGTTATACGTTATACGTTATACGTTATACGTTATACGTTATACGTTATACGTTATACGTTATACGTTATACGTTATACGTTATACGTTATACGTTATACGTTATACGTTATACGTTATACGTTATACGTTATACGTTATACGTTATACGTTATACGTTATACGTTATACGTTATACGTTATACGTTATACGTTATACGTTATATACGTTATACGTTATACGTTATACGTTATACGTTATACGTTATACGTTATACGTTATACGTTATACGTTATACGTTATACGTTATACGTTATACGTTATACGTTATACGTTATACGTTATACGTTATACGTTATACGTTATACGTTATACGTTATACGTTATACGTTATACGTTATACGTTATACGTTATACGTTATACGTTATACGTTATACGTTATACGTTATACGTTATACGTTATACGTTATACGTTATACGTTATACGTTATACGTTATACGTTATACGTTATACGTTATACGTTATACGTTATACGTTATACGTTATACGTTATACGTTATACGTTATACGTTATACGTTATACGTTATACGTTATACGTTATACGTTATACGTTATACGTTATACGTTATACGTTATACGTTATACGTTATACGTTTTACGTTATACGTTATACGTTATACGTTATACGTTATACGTTATACGTTTTACGTTATACGTTATACGTTATACGTTATACGTTATACGTTATACGTTATACGTTATACGTTATACGTTATACGTTATACGTTATACGTTATACGTTATACGTTATACGTTATACGTTATACCTTATACGTTATACCTTATACGTTATACCTTATACGTTATACCTTAAACGTTATACGTTATACGTTATACGTTATACGTTATACGTTATACGTTATACGTTATACGTTATACGTTATACGTTATACGTTATACGTTATACGTTATACGTTATACGTTATACGTTATACGTTATACGTTATACGTTATACGTTATACGTTATACGTTATACGTTATACGTTATACGTTATACGTTATACGTTATACGTTATACGTTATACGTTATACGTTATACGTTATACGTTATACGTTATACGTTATACGTTATACGTTATACGTTATACGTTATACGTTATACGTTATACGTTATACGTTATACGTTATACGTTATACGTTATACGTTATACGTTATACGTTATACGTTATACGTTATACGTTATACGTTATACGTTATACGTTATACGTTATACGTACATCGTACGTTATACGTTACACGTTATACGTTATACGTTATACGTTATACGTTGTACGTTGTACGTTACACGTTATACGTTATACGTTATAATTTATACGTTGTACGTTGTACGTTACACGTTATACGTTATACGTTATAATTTATACGTTATACGTTATACGTTATACGTTATACCTTATACGTTATACGTTATACGTTATACGTTATACGTTATACGTTATACGTTATACGTTATACGTTATACGTTATACGTTATACGTTATACGTTATACGTTATACGTTATACGTTATACGTTATACGTTATACGTTATACGTTATACGTTATACGTTATACGTTATACGTTATACGTTATACGTTATACGTTATACGTTATACGTTATACGTTATACGTTATACGTTATACGTTATACGTTATACGTTATACGTTATACGTTATACGTTATACGTTATACGTTATACGTTATACGTTGTACGTTGTACGTTGTACGTTATACGTTATACGTTATACGTTATACATTATACGTTATACGTTATACGTTACACGTTATACGTTATACGTTATAAGTAAATACGTTATATGTTTAACGTTATACGTTATACGTTTAACGTTATACGTTATACATTATACGTTATACGTTATACGTTATACGTTATACGTTATACGTTATACGTTATACGTTATACGTTATACGTTATACGTTATACGTTATACGTAATACGTTTATCGTTATACGTTATACGTTATACGTTTAACGTTACACGTTATACATTATACTTTATACGTTTAAACGTTATACGTTGTACGTTATAGGTTATACGTTTAACATTATACGTTATACGTTATGCGTTATACGTTATACGTTATACGTTATACGTTATACGTTATACGTTATACGTTATACGTTATACGTTATACGTTATACGTTATACGTTATACGTTATACGTTATACGTTATACGTTATACGTTATACGTTATACGTTATACGTTATACGTTATACGTTGTACGTTGTACGTTGTACGTTATACGTTATACGTTATACGTTATAATTTATACGTTATACGTTATACGTTATAAGTTATACGTTATACGTTTTACGTTATACGTTATACGTTATACGTTATACGTTATACGTTATACGTTATACATTATACGTTATACGTTACACGATGTACGTTATACGTTATACATTATACGTTATACGTTATACGTCATACGTTATACGTTATACGTTATACGTTATACGTTATACATTATACGTTACACGTTATACGTTATACGTTATACGTTATACGTTATACGTTATACGTTATACGTTATACGTTATACGTTATACGTTATACATTATACGTTATACGTTATACGTTACACGTTATACGTTATACGTTATAAGTAAATACGTTATATGTTTAACGTTATACGTTATACGTTTAACGTTATACGTTATACGTTATACGTTATACGTTATAAGTAAATACGTTATACGTTATACGTTATACGTTATACGTTATACGTTATACGTTATACGTTATACGTTATACGTTATACATTATACGTTATACGTTATACGTTACACGTTATACGTTATACGTTATAAGTAAATACGTTATATGTTTAACGTTATACGTTATACGTTTAACGTTATACGTTATACGTTATACGTTATACGTTATACGTTATACGTTATACGTTATACGTTATACGTTATACGTTATACGTTATACGTTATACGTTATACGTTATACGTTATACGTTATACGTTATACGTTATACGTTATACGTTATACGTTATACGTTATACGTTATACGTTATACGTTATACGTTATACGTTATACGTTATACGTTATACGTTATACGTTATACGTTATACGTTATACGTTATACGTTATACGTTATACGTTATACGTTATACGTTATACGTTATACGTTATACGTTATACGTTATACGTTATACGTTATACGTTATACGTTATACGTTATACGTTATACGTTATACGTTATACGTTATACGTTATACGTTATACGTTATACGTTATACGTTATACGTTATACGTTATACGTTATACGTTATACGTTATACGTTATACGTTATACGTTATACGTTATACGTTATACGTTATACGTTATACGTTATACGTTATACGTTATACCTTATACGTTATACCTTATACGTTATACCTTAAACGTTATACGTTATACGTTATACGTTATACGTTATACGTTATACGTTATACGTTATACGTTATACGTTATACGTTATACGTTATACGTTATACGTTATACGTTATACGTTATACGTTATACGTTATACGTTATACGTTATACGTTATACGTTATACGTTATACGTTATACGTTATACGTTATACGTTATACGTTATACGTTATACGTTATACGTTATACGTTATACGTTATACGTTATACGTTATACGTTATACGTTATACGTTATACGTTATACGTTATACGTTATACGTTATACGTTATACGTTATACGTTATACGTTATACGTTATACGTTATACGTTATACGTTATACGTCATACGTTATACGTTACACGTTATACGTTATACGTTATACGTTATACGTTGTACGTTGTACGTTACACGTTATACGTTATACGTTATAATTTATACGTTGTACGTTGTACGTTACACGTTATACGTTATACGTTATAATTTATACGTTATACGTTATACGTTATACGTTATACCTTATACGTTATACGTTATACGTTATACGTTATACGTTATACGTTATACGTTATACGTTATACGTTATACGTTATACGTTATACGTTATACGTTATACGTTATACGTTATACGTTATACGTTATACGTTATACGTTATACGTTATACGTTATACGTTATACGTTATACGTTATACGTTATACGTTATACGTTATACGTTATACGTTATACGTTATACGTTATACGTTATACGTTATACGTTATACGTTATACGTTATACGTTATACGTTATACGTTATACGTTATACGTTATACGTTGTACGTTGTACGTTGTACGTTATACGTTATACGTTATACGTTATACATTATACGTTATACGTTATACGTTACACGTTATACGTTATACGTTATAAGTAAATACGTTATATGTTTAACGTTATACGTTATACGTTTAACGTTATACGTTATACATTATACGTTATACGTTATACGTTATACGTTATACGTTATACGTTATACGTTATACGTTATACGTTATACGTTATACGTTATACGTTATACGTAATACGTTTATCGTTATACGTTATACGTTATACGTTTAACGTTACACGTTATACATTATACTTTATACGTTTAAACGTTATACGTTGTACGTTATAGGTTATACGTTTAACATTATACGTTATACGTTATGCGTTATACGTTATACGTTATACGTTATACGTTATACGTTATACGTTATACGTTATACGTTATACGTTATACGTTATACGTTATACGTTATACGTTATACGTTATACGTTATACGTTATACGTTATACGTTATACGTTATACGTTATACGTTATACGTTGTACGTTGTACGTTGTACGTTATACGTTATACGTTATACGTTATAATTTATACGTTATACGTTATACGTTATAAGTTATACGTTATACGTTTTACGTTATACGTTATACGTTATACGTTATACGTTATACGTTATACGTTATACATTATACGTTATACGTTACACGATGTACGTTATACGTTATACATTATACGTTATACGTTATACGTCATACGTTATACGTTATACGTTATACGTTATACGTTATACATTATACGTTATACGTTATACGTTATACGTTATACGTTATACGTTATACGTTATACGTTATACGTTATACGTTATACGTTATACGTTATACATTATACGTTATACGTTATACGTTACACGTTATACGTTATACGTTATAAGTAAATACGTTATATGTTTAACGTTATACGTTATACGTTTAACGTTATACGTTATACATTATACGTTATACGTTATACGTTATACGTTATACGTTATACGTTATACGTTATACGTTGTACGTTATTCTTTTATCGTTATACGTTATACGTTTAACGTTACACGTTATACATTATACTTTATACGTTTAAACGTTATACATTGTACGTTATAGGTTATACGTTTAACATTATACGTTATACATTATGCGTTATACGTTATACGTTATACGTTATACGTTATACGTTATACGTTATACGTTATACGTTATACGTTATACGTTATACGTTATACGTTATACGTTATACGTTATACGTTATACGTTATACGTTATACGTTATACGTTATACGTTATACGTTATACGTTATACGTTATACGTTATACGTTATACGTTATACGTTATACGTTATACGTTATACGTTATACGTTATACGTTATACGTTATACGTTATACGTTATACGTTATACGTTATACGTTATACGTTATACGTTATACGTTATACGTTATACGTTATACGTTATACGTTATACGTTATACGTTATACGTTATACGTTATACGTTATACGTTATACGTTATACGTTATACGTTATACGTTATACGTTATACGTTATACGTTATACGTTATACGTTATACGTTATACGTTATACGTTATACGTTATACGTTATACGTTATACGTTATACGTAATACGTTTATCGTTATACGTTATACGTTATACGTTTAACGTTACACGTTATACATTATACTTTATACGTTTAAACGTTATACGTTGTACGTTATAGGTTATACGTTTAACATTATACGTTATACGTTATGCGCTATGCGTTATACGTTATACGTTATACGTTATACGTTATACGTTATACGTTATACGTTATACGTTATACGTTGTACGTTGTACGTTGTACGTTATACGTTATACGTTATACGTTATACATTATACGTTATACGTTATACGTTACACGTTATACGTTATACGTTATAAGTAAATACGTTATATGTTTAACGTTATACGTTATACGTTTAACGTTATACGTTATACATTATACGTTATACGTTATACGTTATACGTTATACGTTATACGTTATACGTTATACGTTATACGTTATACGTTATACGTTATACGTAATACGTTTATCGTTATACGTTATACGTTATACGTTTAACGTTACACGTTATACATTATACTTTATACGTTTAAACGTTATACGTTGTACGTTATAGGTTATACGTTTAACATTATACGTTATACGTTATGCGTTATACGTTATACGTTATACGTTATACGTTATACGTTATACGTTATACGTTATACGTTATACGTTATACGTTATACGTTATACGTTATACGTTATACGTTATACGTTATACGTTATAAGTTATACGTTATACGTTTTACGTTATACGTTATACGTTATACGTTATACGTTATACGTTATACGTTATACATTATACGTTATACGTTACACGATGTACGTTATACGTTATACATTATACGTTATACGTTATACGTCATACGTTATACGTTATACGTTATACGTTATACATTATACGTTATACGTTATACGTTATACGTTATACGTTATACGTTATACGTTATACGTTATACGTTATACGTTATACGTTATACGTTATACATTATACGTTATACGTTATACGTTACACGTTATACGTTATACGTTATAAGTAAATACGTTATATGTTTAACGTTATACGTTATACGTTTAACGTTATACGTTATACATTATACGTTATACGTTATACGTTATACGTTATACGTTATACGTTATACGTTATACGTTGTACGTTATTCTTTTATCGTTATACGTTATACGTTTAACGTTACACGTTATACATTATACTTTATACGTTTAAACGTTATACATTGTACGTTATAGGTTATACGTTTAACATTATACGTTATACATTATGCGTTATACGTTATACGTTATACGTTATACGTTATACGTTATACGTTATACGTTATACGTTATACGTTATACGTTATACGTTATACGTTATACGTTATACGTTATACGTTATACGTTATACGTTATACGTTATACGTTATACGTTATACGTTATACGTTATACGTTATACGTTATACGTTATACGTTATACGTTATACGTTATACGTTATACGTTATACGTTATACGTTATACGTTATACGTTATACGTTATACGTTATACGTTATACGTTATACGTTATACGTTATACGTTATACGTTATACGTTATACGTTATACGTTATACGTTATACGTTATACGTTATACGTTATACGTTATACGTTATACGTTATACGTTATACGTTATACGTTATACGTTATACGTTATACGTTATACGTTATACGTTATACGTTATACGTTATACGTTATACGTTATACGTTATACGTTATACGTTATACGTTATACGTTATACGTTATACGTTATACGTTATACGTTATACGTTATACGTTATACGTTATACGTTATACGTTATACGTTATACGTTATACGTTATACGTTATACGTTATACGTTATACGTTATACGTTATACGTTATACGTTATACGTTATACGTTATACGTTATACGTTATACGTTATACGTTATACGTTATACGTTATACGTTATACGTTATACGTTATACGTTATACGTTATACGTTATACGTTATACGTTATACGTTATACGTTATACGTTATACGTTATACGTTATACGTTATACGTTATACGTTATACGTTATACGTTATACGTTATACGTTATACGTTATACGTTATACGTTATACGTTATACGTTATACGTTATACGTTATACGTTTAACGTTACACGTTATACATTATACTTTATACGTTTAAACGTTATACGTTGTACGTTATAGGTTATACGTTTAACATTATACGTTATACGTTATGCGTTATACGTTATACGTTATACGTTATACGTTATACGTTATACGTTATACGTTATACGTTATACGTTATACGTTATACGTTATACGTTATACGTTATACGTTATACGTTATACGTTATACGTTATACGTTATACGTTATACGTTATACGTTATACGTTATACGTTATACGTTATACGTTATACGTTATACGTTATACGTTATACGTTATACGTTACACGTTATACGTTATACGTTATACGTTATACGTTGTACGTTGTACGTTACACGTTATACGTTATACGTTATAATTTATACGTTGTACGTTGTACGTTACACGTTATACGTTATACGTTATAATTTATACGTTATACGTTATACGTTATACGTTATACGTTATACGTTATACGTTATACGTTATACGTTATACGTTATACGTTATACGTTATACGTTATACGTTATACGTTATACGTTATACGTTATACGTTATACGTTATACGTTATACGTTATACGTTATACGTTATACGTTATACGTTATACGTTATACGTTATACGTTATACGTTATACGTTATACGTTATACGTTATACGTTATACGTTATACGTTATACGTTATACGTTATACGTTATACGTTATACGTTATACGTTATACGTTATACGTTATACGTTATACGTTATACGTTATACGTTATACGTTATACGTTATACGTTATACGTTATACGTTATACGTTATACGTTATACGTTATACGTTATACGTTATACGTTATACGTTATACGTTATACGTTATACGTTATACGTTATACGTTATACGTTATACGTTATACGTTATACGTTATACGTTATACGTTATACGTTATACGTTATACGTTATACGTTATACGTTATACGTTATACGTTATACGTTATACGTTATACGTTATACGTTATACGTTATACGTTATACGTTATACGTTATACGTTATACGTTATACGTTATACGTTATACGTTATACGTTATACGTTATACGTTATACGTTATACGTTATACGTTATACGTTATACGTTATACGTTATACGTTATACGTTATACGTTATACGTTATACGTTATACGTTATACGTTATACGTTATACGTTATACGTTATACGTTATACGTTATACGTTATACGTTATACGTTATACGTTATACGTTATACGTTATACGTTATACGTTATACGTTATACGTTTAACGTTACACGTTATACATTATACTTTATACGTTTAAACGTTATACGTTGTACGTTATAGGTTATACGTTTAACATTATACGTTATACGTTATGCGTTATACGTTATACGTTATACGTTATACGTTATACGTTATACGTTATACGTTATACGTTATACGTTATACGTTATACGTTATACGTTATACGTTATACGTTATACGTTATACGTTATACGTTATACGTTATACGTTATACGTTATACGTTATACGTTATACGTTATACGTTATACGTTATACGTTATACGTTATACGTTATACGTTATACGTTATACGTTATACGTTATACGTTATACGTTATACGTTATACGTTATACGTTATACGTTATACGTTATACGTTATACGTTATACGTTATACGTTATACGTTATACGTTATACGTTATACGTTATACGTTATACGTTATACGTTATACGTTATACGTTATACGTTATACGTTATACGTTATACGTTATACGTTATACGTTATACGTTATACGTTATACGTTATACGTTATACGTTATACGTGATACGTTATACGTTATACGTTATACGTTATACGTTATACGTTATACGTTATACGTTATACGTTATACGTTATACGTTATACGTTATACGTTTAACGTTACACGTTATACATTATACTTTATACGTTTAAACGTTATACGTTGTACGTTATAGGTTATACGTTTAACATTATACGTTATACGTTATGCGTTATACGTTATACGTTATACGTTATACGTTATACGTTATACGTTATACGTTATACGTTATACGTTATACGTTATACGTTATACGTTATACGTTATACGTTATACGTTATACGTTATACGTTATACGTTATACGTTATACGTTATACGTTGTACGTTGTACGTTGTACGTTATACGTTATACGTTATACGTTATAATTTATACGTTATACGTTATACGTTATAAGTTATACGTTATACGTTTTACGTTATACGTTATACGTTATACGTTATACGTTATACGTTATACGTTATACGTTATACATTATACGTTATACGTTACACGATGTACGTTATACGTTATACATTATACGTTATACGTTATACGTTATACGTCATACGTTATACGTTATACGTTATACGTTATACGTTATACGTTATACATTATACGTTATACGTTATACGTTATACGTTATACGTTATACGTTATACGTTATACGTTATACGTTATACGTTATACGTTATACGTTATACGTTATACGTTATACGTTATACGTTATACGTTATACGTTATACGTTATACGTTATACGTTATACGTTATACGTTATACGTTATACGTTATACGTTATACGTTATACGTTATACGTTATACGTTATACGTTATACGTTATACGTTATACGTTATACGTTATACGTTATACGTTATACGTTATACGTTATACGTTATACGTTATACGTTATACGTTATACGTTATACGTTATACGTTATACGTTATACGTTATACGTTATACGTTATACGTCATACGTTATACGTTACACGTTATACGTTATACGTTATACGTTATACGTTGTACGTTGTACGTTACACGTTATACGTTATACGTTATAATTTATACGTTGTACGTTGTACGTTACACGTTATACGTTATACGTTATAATTTATACGTTATACGTTATACGTTTTACGTTATACCTTATACGTTATACGTTATACGTTATACGTTATACGTTATACGTTATACGTTATACGTTATACGTTATACGTTATACGTTATACGTTATACGTTATACGTTATACGTTATACGTTATACGTTATACGTTATACGTTATACGTTATACGTTATACGTTATACGTTATACGTTATACGTTATACGTTATACGTTATACGTTATACGTTATACGTTATACGTTATACGTTATACGTTATACGTTATACGTTATACGTTATACGTTATACGTTATACGTTATACGTTGTACGTTGTACGTTGTACGTTATACGTTATACGTTATACGTTATACATTATACGTTATACGTTATACGTTACACGTTATACGTTATACGTTATAAGTAAATACGTTATATGTTTAACGTTATACGTTATACGTTTAACGTTATACGTTATACATTATACGTTATACGTTATACGTTATACGTTATACGTTATACGTTATACGTTATACGTTATACGTTATACGTTATACGTTATACGTTATACGTAATACGTTTATCGTTATACGTTATACGTTATACGTTTAACGTTACACGTTATACATTATACTTTATACGTTTAAACGTTATACGTTGTACGTTATAGGTTATACGTTTAACATTATACGTTATACGTTATGCGTTATACGTTATACGTTATACGTTATACGTTATACGTTATACGTTATACGTTATACGTTATACGTTATACGTTATACGTTATACGTTATACGTTATACGTTATACGTTATACGTTATACGTTATACGTTATACGTTATACGTTATACGTTATACGTTGTACGTTGTACGTTGTACGTTATACGTTATACGTTATACGTTATAATTTATACGTTATACGTTATACGTTATAAGTTATACGTTATACGTTTTACGTTATACGTTATACGTTATACGTTATACGTTATACGTTATACGTTATACATTATACGTTATACGTTACACGATGTACGTTATACGTTATACATTATACGTTATACGTTATACGTCATACGTTATACGTTATACGTTATACGTTATACGTTATACATTATACGTTATACGTTATACGTTATACGTTATACGTTATACGTTATACGTTATACGTTATACGTTATACGTTATACGTTATACGTTATACGTTATACATTATACGTTATACGTTATACGTTACACGTTATACGTTATACGTTATAAGTAAATACGTTATATGTTTAACGTTATACGTTATACGTTTAACGTTATACGTTATACATTATACGTTATACGTTATACGTTATACGTTATACGTTATACGTTATACGTTATACGTTGTACGTTATTCTTTTATCGTTATACGTTATACGTTTAACGTTACACGTTATACATTATACTTTATACGTTTAAACGTTATACATTGTACGTTATAGGTTATACGTTTAACATTATACGTTATACATTATGCGTTATACGTTATACGTTATACGTTATACGTTATACGTTATACGTTATACGTTATACGTTATACGTTATACGTTATACGTTATACGTTATACGTTATACGTTATACGTTATACGTTATACGTTATACGTTATACGTTATACGTTATACGTTATACGTTATACGTTATACGTTATACGTTATACGTTATACGTTATACGTTATACGTTATACGTTATACGTTATACGTTATACGTTATACGTTATACGTTATACGTTATACGTTATACGTTATACGTTATACGTTATACGTAATACGTATAACGTTATACGTTATACGTTATACGTTTAACGTTACACGTTATACATTATACTTTATACGTTTAAACGTTATACGTTGTACGTTATAGGTTATACGTTTAACATTATACGTTATACGTTATGCGTTATGCGTTATACGTTATACGTTATACGTTATACGTTATACGTTATACGTTATACGTTATACGTTATACGTTGTACGTTGTACGTTGTACGTTATACGTTATACGTTATACGTTGTACGTTGTACGTTGTACGTTATACGTTATACGTTATACGTTATAATTTATACGTTATACGTTATACGTTATAAGTTATACGTTATACGTTTTACGTTATACGTTATACGTTATACGTTATACGTTATACGTTATACGTTATACGTTATACGTTATACGTTATACGTTATACGTTATACGTTATACGTTATACGTTATACGTTATACGTTATACGTTATACGTTATACGTTATACGTTATACGTTATACGTTATACGTTATACGTTATACGTTATACGTTATACGTTATACGTTATACGTTATACGTTATACGTTATACGTTATACGTTATACGTTATACGTTATACGTTATACGTTATACGTTATACGTTATACGTTATACGTTATACGTTATACGTTATACGTTATACGTTATACGTTATACGTTATACGTTATACGTTATACGTTATACGTTATACGTTATACGTTATACGTTATACGTTATACGTTTTACGTTATACGTTATACGTTATACGTTATACGTTATACGTTATACGTTATACGTTATACGTTATACGTTTTACGTTATACGTTATACGTTATACGTTATACGTTATACGTTATACGTTATACGTTATACGTTATACGTTATACGTTATACGTTATACGTTATACGTTATACGTTATACGTTATACGTTATACGTTATACGTTATACGTTATACGTTATACGTTATACGTTATACGTTATACGTTATACGTTATACGTTATACGTTATACGTTATACGTTATACGTTATACGTTATACGTTATACGTTATACGTTATACGTTATACGTTATACGTTATACGTTATACGTTATACGTTATACGTTATACGTTATACGTTATACGTTATACGTTATACGTTATACGTTATACGTTATACGTTATACGTTATACGTTATACGTTATACGTTATACGTTATACGTTATACGTTATACGTTATACGTTATACGTTATACGTTATACGTTATACGTTATACGTTTTACGTTATACGTTATACGTTATACGTTATACGTTATACGTTATACGTTATACATTATACGTTATACGTTACACGATGTACGTTATACGTTATACATTATACGTTATACGTTATACGTCATACGTTATACGTTATACGTTATACGTTATACGTTATACATTATACGTTATACGTTATACGTTATACGTTATACGTTATACGTTATACGTTATACGTTATACGTTATACGTTATACGTTATACGTTATACGTTATACATTATACGTTATACGTTATACGTTACACGTTATACGTTATACGTTATAAGTAAATACGTTATATGTTTAACGTTATACGTTATACGTTTAACGTTATACGTTATACGTTATACGTTATACGTTATACGTTATACGTTATACGTTATACGTTATACGTTATACGTTGTACGTTATTCTTTTATCGTTATACGTTATACGTTTAACGTTACACGTTATACATTATACTTTATACGTTTAAACGTTATACATTGTACGTTATACGTTATACGTTTAACATTATACGTTATACATTATGCGTTATACGTTATACGTTATACGTTATACGTTATACGTTATACGTTATACGTTATACGTTATACGTTATACGTTATACGTTATACGTTATACGTTATACGTTATACGTTATACGTTATACGTTATACGTTATACGTTATACGTTATACGTTATACGTTATACGTTATACGTTATACGTTATACGTTATACGTTATACGTTATACGTTATACGTTATACGTTATACGTTATACGTTATACGTTATACGTTATACGTTATACGTTATACGTTATACGTTATACGTTATACGTAATACGTATAACGTTATACGTTATACGTTATACGTTTAACGTTACACGTTATACATTATACTTTATACGTTTAAACGTTATACGTTGTACGTTATAGGTTATACGTTTAACATTATACGTTATACGTTATGCGTTATGCGTTATACGTTATACGTTATACGTTATACGTTATACGTTATACGTTATACGTTATACGTTATACGTTGTACGTTGTACGTTGTACGTTATACGTTATACGTTATACGTTGTACGTTGTACGTTGTACGTTATACGTTATACGTTATACGTTATAATTTATACGTTATACGTTATACGTTATAAGTTATACGTTATACGTTTTACGTTATACGTTATACGTTATACGTTATACGTTATACGTTATACGTTATACGTTATACGTTATACGTTATACGTTATACGTTATACGTTATACGTTATACGTTATACGTTATACGTTATACGTTATACGTTATACGTTATACGTTATACGTTATACGTTATACGTTATACGTTATACGTTATACGTTATACGTTATACGTTATACGTTATACGTTATACGTTATACGTTATACGTTATACGTTATACGTTATACGTTATACGTTATACGTTATACGTTATACGTTATACGTTATACGTTATACGTTATACGTTATACGTTATACGTTATACGTTATACGTTATACGTTATACGTTATACGTTATACGTTATACGTTATACGTTATACGTTATACGTTATACGTTTTACGTTATACGTTATACGTTATACGTTATACGTTATACGTTATACGTTATACGTTATACGTTATACGTTTTACGTTATACGTTATACGTTATACGTTATACGTTATACGTTATACGTTATACGTTATACGTTATACGTTATACGTTATACGTTATACGTTATACGTTATACGTTATACGTTATACGTTATACGTTATACGTTATACGTTATACCTTATACGTTATACCTTATACGTTATACCTTAAACGTTATACGTTATACGTTATACGTTATACGTTATACGTTATACGTTATACGTTATACGTTATACGTTATACGTTATACGTTATACGTTATACGTTATACGTTATACGTTATACGTTATACGTTATACGTTATACGTTATACGTTATACGTTATACGTTATACGTTATACGTTATACGTTATACGTTATACGTTATACGTTATACGTTATACGTTATACGTTATACGTTATACGTTATACGTTATACGTTATACGTTATACGTTATACGTTATACGTTATACGTTATACGTTATACGTTATACGTTATACGTTATACGTTATACGTTATACGTTATACGTTATACGTTATACGTTATACGTTATACGTTATACGTTATACGTTATACGTTATACGTTATACGTTATACGTTATACGTTATACGTTATACGTTATACGTTATACGTTATACGTTATACGTTATACGTTATACGTCATACGTTATACGTTACACGTTATACGTTATACGTTATACGTTATACGTTGTACGTTGTACGTTACACGTTATACGTTATACGTTATAATTTATACGTTGTACGTTGTACGTTACACGTTATACGTTATACGTTATAATTTATACGTTATACGTTATACGTTATACGTTATACCTTATACGTTATACGTTATACGTTATACGTTATACGTTATACGTTATACGTTATACGTAATACGTTATACGTTATACGTTATACGTTATACGTTATACGTTATACGTTATACGTTATACGTTATACGTTATACGTTATACGTTATACGTTATACGTTATACGTTATACGTTATACGTTATACGTTATACGTTATACGTTATACGTTATACGTTATACGTTATACGTTATACGTTATACGTTATACGTTATACGTTATACGTTATACGTTGTACGTTGTACGTTGTACGTTATACGTTATACGTTATACGTTATACATTATACGTTATACGTTATACGTTACACGTTATACGTTATACGTTATAAGTAAATACGTTATATGTTTAACGTTATACGTTATACATTATACGTTATACGTTATACGTTATACGTTATACGTTATACGTTATACGTTATACGTTATACGTTATACGTTATACGTTATACGTAATACGTTTATCGTTATACGTTATACGTTATACGTTTAACGTTACACGTTATACATTATACTTTATACGTTTAAACGTTATACGTTGTACGTTATAGGTTATACGTTTAACATTATACGTTATACGTTATGCGTTATACGTTATACGTTATACGTTATACGTTATACGTTATACGTTATACGTTATACGTTATACGTTATACGTTATACGTTATACGTTATACGTTATACGTTATACGTTATACGTTATACGTTATACGTTATACGTTATACGTTGTACGTTGTACGTTGTACGTTATACGTTATACGTTATACGTTATAATTTATACGTTATACGTTATACGTTATAAGTTATACGTTATACGTTTTACGTTATACGTTATACGTTATACGTTATACGTTATACGTTATACGTTATACATTATACGTTATACGTTACACGATGTACGTTATACGTTATACATTATACGTTATACGTTATACGTCATACGTTATACGTTATACGTTATACGTTATACGTTATACATTATACGTTATACGTTATACGTTATACGTTATACGTTATACGTTATACGTTATACGTTATACGTTATACGTTATACGTTATACGTTATACATTATACGTTATACGTTATACGTTACACGTTATACGTTATACGTTATAAGTAAATACGTTATATGTTTAACGTTATACGTTATACGTTTAACGTTATACGTTATACATTATACGTTATACGTTATACGTTATACGTTATACGTTATACGTTATACGTTATACGTTGTACGTTATTCTTTTATCGTTATACGTTATACGTTTAACGTTACACGTTATACATTATACTTTATACGTTTAAACGTTATACATTGTACGTTATAGGTTATACGTTTAACATTATACGTTATACATTATGCGTTATACGTTATACGTTATACGTTATACGTTATACGTTATACGTTATACGTTATACGTTATACGTTATACGTTATACGTTATACGTTATACGTTATACGTTATACGTTATACGTTATACGTTATACGTTATACGTTATACGTTATACGTTATACGTTATACGTTATACGTTATACGTTATACGTTATACGTTATACGTTATACGTTATACGTTATACGTTATACGTTATACGTTATACGTTATACGTTATACGTTATACGTTATACGTTATACGTTATACGTTATACGTTATACGTTATACGTTATACGTTATACGTTATACGTTATACGTTATACGTTATACGTTATACGTTATAAGTTATACGTTATACGTTATACGTTATACGTTATACGTTATACGTTATACGTTATACGTTATACGTTATACGTTATACGTTATACGTTATACGTTATACGTTATACGTTATACGTTATACGTTATACGTTATACGTTATACGTTATACGTTATACGTTATACGTTATACGTAATACGTTTATCGTTATACGTTATACGTTATACGTTTAACGTTACACGTTATACATTATACTTTATACGTTTAAACGTTATACGTTGTACGTTATAGGTTATACGTTTAACATTATACGTTATACGTTATGCGTTATGCGTTATACGTTATACGTTATACGTTATACGTTATACGTTATACGTTATACGTTATACGTTATACGTTGTACGTTGTACGTTGTACGTTATACGTTATACGTTATACGTTATACATTATACGTTATACGTTATACGTTACACGTTATACGTTATACGTTATAAGTAAATACGTTATATGTTTAACGTTATACGTTATACGTTTAACGTTATACGTTATACATTATACGTTATACGTTATACGTTATACGTTATACGTTATACGTTATACGTTATACGTTATACGTTATACGTTATACGTTATACGTTATACGTAATACGTTTATCGTTATACGTTATACGTTATACGTTTAACGTTACACGTTATACATTATACTTTATACGTTTAAACGTTATACGTTGTACGTTATAGGTTATACGTTTAACATTATACGTTATACGTTATGCGTTATACGTTATACGTTATACGTTATACGTTATACGTTATACGTTATACGTTATACGTTATACGTTATACGTTATACGTTATACGTTATACGTTATACGTTATACGTTATACGTTATACGTTATACGTTATAAGTTATACGTTATACGTTTTACGTTATACGTTATACGTTATACGTTATACGTTATACGTTATACGTTATACATTATACGTTATACGTTACACGATGTACGTTATACGTTATACATTATACGTTATACGTTATACGTCATACGTTATACGTTATACGTTATACGTTATACATTATACGTTATACGTTATACGTTATACGTTATACGTTATACGTTATACGTTATACGTTATACGTTATACGTTATACGTTATACGTTATACATTATACGTTATACGTTATACGTTACACGTTATACGTTATACGTTATAAGTAAATACGTTATATGTTTAACGTTATACGTTATACGTTTAACGTTATACGTTATACATTATACGTTATACGTTATACGTTATACGTTATACGTTATACGTTATACGTTATACGTTGTACGTTATTCTTTTATCGTTATACGTTATACGTTTAACGTTACACGTTATACATTATACTTTATACGTTTAAACGTTATACATTGTACGTTATAGGTTATACGTTTAACATTATACGTTATACATTATGCGTTATACGTTATACGTTATACGTTATACGTTATACGTTATACGTTATACGTTATACGTTATACGTTATACGTTATACGTTATACGTTATACGTTATACGTTATACGTTATACGTTATACGTTATACGTTATACGTTATACGTTATACGTTATACGTTATACGTTATACGTTATACGTTATACGTTATACGTTATACGTTATACGTTATACGTTATACGTTATACGTTATACGTTATACGTTATACGTTATACGTTATACGTTATACGTTATACGTTATACGTTATACGTTATACGTTATACGTTATACGTTATACGTTATACGTTATACGTTATACGTTATACGTTATACGTTATACGTTATACGTTATACGTTATACGTTATACGTTATACGTTATACGTTATACGTTATACGTTATACGTTATACGTTATACGTTATACGTTATACGTTATACGTTATACGTTATACGTTATACGTTATACGTTATACGTTATACGTTATACGTTATACGTTATACGTTATACGTTATACGTTATACGTTATACGTTATACGTTATACGTTATACGTTATACGTTATACGTTATACGTTATACGTTATACGTTATACGTTATACGTTATACGTTATACGTTATACGTTATACGTTATACGTTATACGTTATACGTTATACGTTATACGTTATACGTTATACGTTATACGTTATACGTTATACGTTATACGTTATACGTTATACGTTATACGTTTAACGTTACACGTTATACATTATACTTTATACGTTTAAACGTTATACGTTGTACGTTATAGGTTATACGTTTAACATTATACGTTATACGTTATGCGTTATACGTTATACGTTATACGTTATACGTTATACGTTATACGTTATACGTTATACGTTATACGTTATACGTTATACGTTATACGTTATACGTTATACGTTATACGTTATACGTTATACGTTATACGTTATACGTTATACGTTATACGTTATACGTTATACGTTATACGTTATACGTTATACGTTATACGTTATACGTTATACGTTATACGTTATACGTTATACGTTATACGTTATACGTTATACGTTATACGTTATACGTTATACGTTATACGTTATACGTTATACGTTATACGTTATACGTTATACGTTATACGTTATACGTTATACGTTATACGTTATACGTTATACGTTATACGTTATACGTTATACGTTATACGTTATACGTTATACGTTATACGTTATACGTTATACGTTATACGTTATACGTTATACGTTATACGTTATACGTTATACGTTATACGTTATACGTTATACGTTATACGTTATACGTTATACGTTATACGTTATACGTTATACGTTATACGTTATACGTTATACGTTATACGTTATACGTTATACGTTATACGTTATACGTTATACGTTATACGTTATACGTTATACGTTTAACGTTACACGTTATACATTATACTTTATACGTTTAAACGTTATACGTTGTACGTTATAGGTTATACGTTTAACATTATACGTTATACGTTATGCGTTATACGTTATACGTTATACGTTATACGTTGTACGTTATACGTTATACGTTATACGTTATACGTTATACGTTATACGTTATACGTTATACGTTATACGTTATACGTTATACGTTATACGTTATACGTTATACGTTATACGTTATACGTTATACGTTGTACGTTGTACGTTGTACGTTATACGTTATACGTTATACGTTATAATTTATACGTTATACGTTATACGTTATAAGTTATACGTTATACGTTTTACGTTATACGTTATACGTTATACGTTATACGTTATACGTTATACGTTATACATTATACGTTATACGTTACACGATGTACGTTATACGTTATACATTATACGTTATACGTTATACGTTATACGTCATACGTTATACGTTATACGTTATACGTTATACGTTATACGTTATACATTATACGTTATACGTTATACGTTATACGTTATACGTTATACGTTATACGTTATACGTTATACGTTATACGTTATACGTTATACGTTATACGTTATACGTTATACATTATACGTTATACGTTATACGTTACACGTTATACGTTATACGTTATAAGTAAATACGTTATATGTTTAACGTTATACGTTATACGTTTAACGTTATACGTTATACATTATACGTTATACGTTATACGTTATACGTTATACGTTATACGTTATACGTTATACGTTGTACGTTATTCTTTTATCGTTATACGTTATACGTTTAACGTTACACGTTATACATTATACTTTATACGTTTAAACGTTATACATTGTACGTTATAGGTTATACGTTTAACATTATACGTTATACATTATGCGTTATACGTTATACGTTATACGTTATACGTTATACGTTATACGTTATACGTTATACGTTATACGTTATACGTTATACGTTATACGTTATACGTTATACGTTATACGTTATACGTTATACGTTATACGTTATACGTTATACGTTATACGTTATACGTTATACGTTATACGTTATACGTTATACGTTATACGTTATACGTTATACGTTATACGTTATACGTTATACGTTATACGTTATACGTTATACGTTATACGTTATACGTTATACGTTATACGTTATACGTTATACGTTATACGTTATACGTTATACGTTATACGTTATACGTTATACGTTATACGTTATACGTTATACGTTATACGTTATACGTTATACGTTATACGTTATACGTTATACGTTATACGTTATACGTTATACGTTATACGTTATACGTTATACGTTATACGTTATACGTTATACGTTATACGTTATACGTTATACGTTATACGTTATACGTTATACGTTATACGTTATACGTTATACGTTATACGTTATACGTTATACGTTATACGTTATACGTTATACGTTATACGTTATACGTTATACGTTATACGTTATACGTTATACGTTATACGTTATACGTTATACGTTATACGTTATACGTTATACGTTATACGTTATACGTTATACGTTATACGTTATACGTTGTACGTTATACGTTATACGTTGTACGTTGTACGTTGTACGTTGTACGTTATACGTTATACGTTATACGTTATAATTTATACGTTATACGTTATACGTTATACGTTATACGTTATACGTTATACGTTATACGTTATACGTTATACGTTATACGTTATACGTTATACGTTATACGTTATACGTTATACGTTATACGTTGTACGTTGTACGTTGTACGTTGTACGTTATACGTTATACGTTATACGTTATAATTTATACGTTATACGTTATACGTTATAAGTTATACGTTATACGTTTTACGTTATACGTTATACGTTATACGTTATACGTTATACGTTATACGTTATACGTTATACGTTATACGTTATACGTTATACGTTATACGTTATACGTTATACGTTATACGTTATACGTTATACGTTATACGTTATACGTTATACGTTATACGTTATACGTTATACGTTATACGTTATACGTTATACGTTATACGTTATACGTTATACGTTATACGTTATACGTTATACGTTATACGTTATACGTTATACGTTATACGTTATACGTTATACGTTATACGTTATACGTTATACGTTATACGTTATACGTTATACGTTATACGTTATACGTTATACGTTATACGTTATACGTTATACGTTATACGTTATACGTTATACGTTATACGTTATACGTTATACGTTATACGTTATACGTTATACGTTATACGTTATACGTTATACGTTATACGTTATACGTTATACGTTATACGTTATACGTTATACGTTATACGTTATACGTTATACGTTATACGTTATACGTTATACGTTATACGTTATACGTTATACGTTATACGTTATACGTTATACGTTATACGTTATACGTTATACGTTATACGTTATACGTTATACGTTATACGTTATACGTTATACGTTATACGTTATACGTTATACGTTATACGTTATACGTTATACGTTATACGTTATACGTTATACGTTATACGTTATACGTTATACGTTATACGTTATACGTTATACGTTATACGTTATACGTTATACGTTATACGTTATACGTTATACGTTATACGTTATACGTTATACGTTATACGTTATACGTTATACGTTATACGTTATACGTTATACGTTATACGTTATACGTTATACGTTATACGTTATACGTTATACGTTATACGTTATACGTTATACGTTATACGTTATACGTTATACGTTATACGTTATACGTTATACGTTATACGTTATACGTTATACGTTATACGTTATACGTTATACGTTATACGTTATACGTTATACGTTATACGTTATACGTTATACGTTATACGTTATACGTTATACGTTATACGTTATACGTTATACGTTATACGTTATACGTTATACGTTATACGTTGTACGTTGTACGTTGTACGTTGTACGTTATACGTTGTACGTTATACGTTATACGTTATACGTTATACGTTATACGTTATAATTTATACGTTATACGTTATACGTTATAAGTTATACGTTATACGTTTTACGTTATACGTTATACGTTATACGTTATACGTTATACGTTATACGTTATACGTTATACGTTATACGTTATACGTTATACGTTATACGTTATACGTTATACGTTATACGTTATACGTTATACGTTATACGTTATACGTTATACGTTATACGTTATACGTTATACGTTATACGTTATACGTTATACGTTATACGTTATACGTTATACGTTATACGTTATACGTTATACGTTATACGTTATACGTTATACGTTATACGTTATACGTTATACGTTATACGTTATACGTTATACGTTATACGTTATACGTTATACGTTATACGTTATACGTTATACGTTATACGTTATACGTTATACGTTATACGTTATACGTTATACGTTATACGTTATACGTTATACGTTATACGTTATACGTTATACGTTATACGTTATACGTTATACGTTATACGTTATACGTTATACGTTATACGTTATACGTTATACGTTATACGTTATACGTTATACGTTATACGTTATACGTTATACGTTATACGTTATACGTTATACGTTATACGTTATACGTTATACGTTATACGTTATACGTTATACGTTATACGTTATACGTTATACGTTATACGTTATACGTTATACGTTATACGTTATACGTTATACGTTATACGTTATACGTTATACGTTATACGTTATACGTTATACGTTATACGTTATACGTTATACGTTATACGTTATACGTTATACGTTATACGTTGTACGTTGTACGTTGTACGTTATACGTTATACGTTATACGTTATAATTTATACGTTATACGTTATACGTTATAAGTTATACGTTATACGTTTTACGTTATACGTTATACGTTATACGTTATACGTTATACGTTATACGTTATACGTTATACGTTATACGTTATACGTT
Source organism: Lasioglossum morio (assembly GCA_916610235.2). Classification (NCBI taxonomy): domain Eukaryota; kingdom Metazoa; phylum Arthropoda; class Insecta; order Hymenoptera; family Halictidae; genus Lasioglossum; species Lasioglossum morio. The sequence goes on along the minus strand of CAKAJA020000122.1, from coordinate 12,951 downwards.
ATACGTTATACGTTATACGTTATACGTTATACGTTATACGTTATACGTTATACGTTATACGTTATACGTTATACGTTGTACGTTGTACGTTGTACGTTGTACGTTATACGTTATACGTTATACATTATACGTTATACGTTATACGTTACACGTTATACGTTATACGTTATAAGTAAATACGTTATATGTTTAACGTTATACGTTATACGTTTAACGTTATACGTTATACATTATACGTTATACGTTATACGTTATACGTTATACGTTATACGTTATACGTTATACGTTATACGTTATACGTTATACGTTATACGTAATACGTTTATCGTTATACGTTATACGTTATACGTTTAACGTTACACGTTATACATTATACTTTATACGTTTAAACGTTATACGTTGTACGTTATAGGTTATACGTTTAACATTATTCGTTATACGTTATGCGTTATACGTTATACGTTATACGTTATACGTTATACGTTATACGTTATACGTTATACGTTATACGTTATACGTTATACGTTATACGTTATACGTTATACCTTATACGTTATACGTTATACGTTATACGTTATACGTTATACGTTATACGTTATACGTTGTACGTTGTACGTTGTACGTTGTACGTTATACGTTATACGTTATACGTTATAATTTATACGTTATACGTTATACGTTATAAGTTATACGTTATACGTTTTACGTTATACGTTATACGTTATACGTTATACGTTATACGTTATACGTTATACATTATACGTTATACGTTACACGATGTACGTTATACGTTATACATTATACGTTATACGTTATACGTCATACGTTATACGTTATACGTTATACGTTATACGTTATACATTATACGTTATACGTTATACGTTATACGTTATACGTTATACGTTATACGTTATACGTTATACGTTATACGTTATACGTTATACGTTATACGTTATACGTTATACATTATACGTTATACGTTATACGTTACACGTTATACGTTATACGTTATAAGTAAATACGTTATATGTTTAACGTTATACGTTATACGTTTAACGTTATACGTTATACATTATACGTTATACGTTATACGTTATACGTTATACGTTATACGTTATACGTTATACGTTATACGTTGTACGTTATTCTTTTATCGTTATACGTTATACGTTTAACGTTACACGTTATACATTATACTTTATACGTTTAAACGTTATACATTGTACGTTATAGGTTATACGTTTAACATTATACGTTATACATTATGCGTTATACGTTATACGTTATACGTTATACGTTATACGTTATACGTTATACGTTATACGTTATACGTTATACGTTATACGTTATACGTTATACGTTATACGTTATACGTTATACGTTATACGTTATACGTTATACGTTATATGTTATACGTTATACGTTATACGTTATACGTTATACGTTATACGTTATACGTTATACGTTATACGTTATACGTTATACGTTATACGTTATACGTTATACGTTATACGTTATACGTTATACGTTATACGTTATACGTTATACGTTATACGTTATACGTTATACGTTATACGTTATACGTTATACGTTATACGTTATACGTTATACGTTATACGTTATACGTTGTACGTTATACGTTTAAACGTTATACGTTGTACGTTATAGGTTATACGTTTAACATTATACGTTATACGTTATGCGTTATACGTTATACGTTATACGTTATACGTTATACGTTATACGTTATACGTTATACGTTATACGTTATACGTTATACGTTATACGTTATACGTTATACGTTATACGTTATACGTTATACGTTATACGTTATACGTTATACGTTATACGTTATACGTTGTACGTTGTACGTTGTACGTTATACGTTATACGTTATACGTTATAATTTATACGTTATACGTTATACGTTATAAGTTATACGTTATACGTTTTACGTTATACGTTATACGTTATACGTTATACGTTATACGTTATACATTATACGTTATACGTTACACGATGTACGTTATACGTTATACATTATACGTTATACGTTATACGTCATACGTTATACGTTATACGTTATACGTTATACGTTATACATTATACGTTATACGTTATACGTTATACGTTATACGTTATACGTTATACGTTATACGTTATACGTTATACGTTATACGTTATACGTTATACATTATACGTTATACGTTATACGTTACACGTTATACGTTATACGTTATAAGTAAATACGTTATATGTTTAACGTTATACGTTATACGTTTAACGTTATACGTTATACATTATACGTTATACGTTATACGTTATACGTTATACGTTATACGTTATACGTTATACGTTGTACGTTATTCTTTTATCGTTATACGTTATACGTTTAACGTTACACGTTATACATTATACTTTATACGTTTAAACGTTATACATTGTACGTTATACGTTATACGTTTAACGTTACACGTTATACATTATACTTTATACGTTTAAACGTTATACATTGTACGTTATAGGTTATACGTTTAACATTATACGTTATACATTATGCGTTATACGTTATACGTTATACGTTATACGTTATACGTTATACGTTATACGTTATACGTTATACGTTATACGTTATACGTTATACGTTATACGTTATACGTTATACGTTATACGTTATACGTTATACGTTATACGTTATACGTTATACGTTATACGTTATACGTTATACGTTATACGTTATACGTTATACGTTATACGTTATACGTTATACGTTATACGTTATACGTTATACGTTATACGTTATACGTTATACGTTATACGTTATACGTTATACGTTATACGTTATACGTTATACGTTATACGTTATACGTTATACGTTATACGTTATACGTTATACGTTATACGTTATACGTTATACGTTATACGTTATACGTTATACGTTATACGTTATACGTTATACGTTATACGTTATACGTTATACGTTATACGTTATACGTTATACGTTATACGTTATACGTTATACGTTATACGTTATACGTTATACGTTATACGTTATACGTTATACGTTATACGTTATACGTTATACGTTATACGTTATACGTTATACGTTATACGTTATACGTTATACGTTATACGTTATACGTTATACGTTATACGTTATACGTTATACGTTATACGTTATACGTTATACGTTATACGTTATACGTTATACGTTATACGTTATACGTTATACGTTATACGTTATACGTTATACGTTATACGTTATACGTTATACGTTATACGTTATACGTTATACGTTATACGTTATACGTTATACGTTATACGTTATACGTTATACGTTATACGTTATACGTTATACGTTATACGTTATACGTTATACGTTATACGTTATACGTTATACGTTATACGTTATACGTTATACGTTATACGTTATACGTTATACGTTATACGTTATACGTTATACGTTATACGTTATACGTTATACGTTATACGTTATACGTTATACGTTATACGTTATACGTTATACGTTATACGTTATACGTTATACGTTATACGTTATACGTTATACGTTATACGTTATACGTTATACGTTATACGTTATACGTTATACGTTATACGTTATACGTTATACGTTATACGTTATACGTTATACGTTATACGTTATACGTTATACGTTATACGTTATACGTTATACGTTATACGTTATACGTTATACGTTATACGTTATACGTTATACGTTATACGTTATACGTTATACGTTATACGTTATACGTTATACGTTATACGTTATACGTTATACGTTATACGTTATACGTTATACGTTATACGTTATACGTTATACGTTATACGTTATACGTTATACGTTATACGTTATACGTTATACGTTATACGTTATACGTTATACGTTATACGTTATACGTTATACGTTATACGTTATACGTTATACGTTATACGTTATACGTTATACGTTATACGTTATACGTTATACGTTATACGTTATACGTTATACGTTATACGTTATACGTTATACGTTATACGTTATACGTTATACGTTATACGTTATACGTTATACGTTATACGTTATACGTTATACGTTATACGTTATACGTTATACGTTATACGTTATACGTTATACGTTATACGTTATACGTTATACGTTATACGTTATACGTTATACGTTATACGTTATACGTTATACGTTATACGTTATACGTTATACGTTATACGTTATACGTTATACGTTATACGTTATACGTTATACGTTATACGTTATACGTTATACGTTATACGTTATACGTTATACGTTATACGTTATACGTTATACGTTATACGTTATACGTTATACGTTATACGTTATACGTTATACGTTATACGTTATACGTTATACGTTATACGTTATACGTTATACGTTATACGTTATACGTTATACGTTATACGTTATACGTTATACGTTATACGTTATACGTTATACGTTATACGTTATACGTTATACGTTATACGTTATACGTTATACGTTATACGTTATACGTTATACGTTATACGTTATACGTTATACGTTATACGTTATACGTTATACGTTATACGTTATACGTTATACGTTATACGTTATACGTTATACGTTATACGTTATACGTTATACGTTATACGTTATACGTTATACGTTATACGTTATACGTTATACGTTATACGTTATACGTTATACGTTATACGTTATACGTTATACGTTATACGTTATACGTTATACGTTATACGTTATACGTTATACGTTATACGTTATACGTTATACGTTATACGTTATACGTTATACGTTATACGTTATACGTTATACGTTATACGTTATACGTTATACGTTATACGTTATACGTTATACGTTATACGTTATACGTTATACGTTATACGTTATACGTTATACGTTATACGTTATACGTTATACGTTATACGTTATACGTTATACGTTATACGTTATACGTTATACGTTATACGTTATACGTTATACGTTATACGTTATACGTTATACGTTATACGTTATACGTTATACGTTATACGTTATACGTTATACGTTATACGTTATACGTTATACGTTATACGTTATACGTTATACGTTATACGTTATACGTTATACGTTATACGTTATACGTTATACGTTATACGTTATACGTTATACGTTATACGTTATACGTTATACGTTATACGTTATACGTTATACGTTATACGTTATACGTTATACGTTATACGTTATACGTTATACGTTATACGTTATACGTTATACGTTATACGTTATACGTTATACGTTATACGTTATACGTTATACGTTATACGTTATACGTTATACGTTATACGTTATACGTTATACGTTATACGTTATACGTTATACGTTATACGTTATACGTTATACGTTATACGTTATACGTTATACGTTATACGTTATACGTTATACGTTATACGTTATACGTTATACGTTATACGTTATACGTTATACGTTATACGTTATACGTTATACGTTATACGTTATACGTTATACGTTATACGTTATACGTTATACGTTATACGTTATACGTTATACGTTATACGTTATACGTTATACGTTATACGTTATACGTTATACGTTATACGTTATACGTTATACGTTATACGTTATACGTTATACGTTATACGTTATACGTTATACGTTATACGTTATACGTTATACGTTATACGTTATACGTTATACGTTATACGTTATACGTTATACGTTATACGTTATACGTTATACGTTATACGTTATACGTTATACGTTATACGTTATACGTTATACGTTATACGTTATACGTTATACGTTATACGTTATACGTTATACGTTATACGTTATACGTTATACGTTATACGTTATACGTTATACGTTATACGTTATACGTTATACGTTATACGTTATACGTTATACGTTATACGTTATACGTTATACGTTATACGTTATACGTTATACGTTATACGTTATACGTTATACGTTATACGTTATACGTTATACGTTATACGTTATACGTTATACGTTATACGTTATACGTTATACGTTATACGTTATACGTTATACGTTATACGTTATACGTTATACGTTATACGTTATACGTTATACGTTATACGTTATACGTTATACGTTATACGTTATACGTTATACGTTATACGTTATACGTTATACGTTATACGTTATACGTTATACGTTATACGTTATACGTTATACGTTATACGTTATACGTTATACGTTATACGTTATACGTTATACGTTATACGTTATACGTTATACGTTATACGTTATACGTTATACGTTATACGTTATACGTTATACGTTATACGTTATACGTTATACGTTATACGTTATACGTTATACGTTATACGTTATACGTTATACGTTATACGTTATACGTTATACGTTATACGTTATACGTTATACGTTATACGTTATACGTTATACGTTATACGTTATACGTTATACGTTATACGTTATACGTTATACGTTATACGTTATACGTTATACGTTATACGTTATACGTTATACGTTATACGTTATACGTTATACGTTATACGTTATACGTTATACGTTATACGTTATACGTTATACGTTATACGTTATACGTTATACGTTATACGTTATACGTTATACGTTATACGTTATACGTTATACGTTATACGTTATACGTTATACGTTATACGTTATACGTTATACGTTATACGTTATACGTTATACGTTATACGTTATACGTTATACGTTATACGTTATACGTTATACGTTATACGTTATACGTTATACGTTATACGTTATACGTTATACGTTATACGTTATACGTTATACGTTATACGTTATACGTTATACGTTATACGTTATACGTTATACGTTATACGTTATACGTTATACGTTATACGTTATACGTTATACGTTATACGTTATACGTTATACGTTATACGTTATACGTTATACGTTATACGTTATACGTTATACGTTATACGTTATACGTTATACGTTATACGTTATACGTTATACGTTATACGTTATACGTTATACGTTATACGTTATACGTTATACGTTATACGTTATACGTTATACGTTATACGTTATACGTTATACGTTATACGTTATACGTTATACGTTATACGTTATACGTTATACGTTATACGTTATACGTTATACGTTATACGTTATACGTTATACGTTATACGTTATACGTTATACGTTATACGTTATACGTTATACGTTATACGTTATACGTTATACGTTATACGTTATACGTTATACGTTATACGTTATACGTTATACGTTATACGTTATACGTTATACGTTATACGTTATACGTTATACGTTATACGTTATACGTTATACGTTATACGTTATACGTTATACGTTATACGTTATACGTTATACGTTATACGTTATACGTTATACGTTATACGTTATACGTTATACGTTATACGTTATACGTTATACGTTATACGTTATACGTTATACGTTATACGTTATACGTTATACGTTATACGTTATACGTTATACGTTATACGTTATACGTTATACGTTATACGTTATACGTTATACGTTATACGTTATACGTTATACGTTATACGTTATACGTTATACGTTATACGTTATACGTTATACGTTATACGTTATACGTTATACGTTATACGTTATACGTTATACGTTATACGTTATACGTTATACGTTATACGTTATACGTTATACGTTATACGTTATACGTTATACGTTATACGTTATACGTTATACGTTATACGTTATACGTTATACGTTATACGTTATACGTTATACGTTATACGTTATACGTTATACGTTATACGTTATACGTTATACGTTATACGTTATACGTTATACGTTATACGTTATACGTTATACGTTATACGTTATACGTTATACGTTATACGTTATACGTTATACGTTATACGTTATACGTTATACGTTATACGTTATACGTTATACGTTATACGTTATACGTTATACGTTATACGTTATACGTTATACGTTATACGTTATACGTTATACGTTATACGTTATACGTTATACGTTATACGTTATACGTTATACGTTATACGTTATACGTTATACGTTATACGTTATACGTTATACGTTATACGTTATACGTTATACGTTATACGTTATACGTTATACGTTATACGTTATACGTTATACGTTATACGTTATACGTTATACGTTATACGTTATACGTTATACGTTATACGTTATACGTTATACGTTATACGTTATACGTTATACGTTATACGTTATACGTTATACGTTATACGTTATACGTTATACGTTATACGTTATACGTTATACGTTATACGTTATACGTTATACGTTATACGTTATACGTTATACGTTATACGTTATACGTTATACGTTATACGTTATACGTTATACGTTATACGTTATACGTTATACGTTATACGTTATACGTTATACGTTATACGTTATACGTTATACGTTATACGTTATACGTTATACGTTATACGTTATACGTTATACGTTATACGTTATACGTTATACGTTATACGTTATACGTTATACGTTATACGTTATACGTTATACGTTATACGTTATACGTTATACGTTATACGTTATACGTTATACGTTATACGTTATACGTTATACGTTATACGTTATACGTTATACGTTATACGTTATACGTTATACGTTATACGTTATACGTTATACGTTATACGTTATACGTTATACGTTATACGTTATACGTTATACGTTATACGTTATACGTTATACGTTATACGTTATACGTTATACGTTATACGTTATACGTTATACGTTATACGTTATACGTTATACGTTATACGTTATACGTTATACGTTATACGTTATACGTTATACGTTATACGTTATACGTTATACGTTATACGTTATACGTTATACGTTATACGTTATACGTTATACGTTATACGTTATACGTTATACGTTATACGTTATACGTTATACGTTATACGTTATACGTTATACGTTATACGTTATACGTTATACGTTATACGTTATACGTTATACGTTATACGTTATACGTTATACGTTATACGTTATACGTTATACGTTATACGTTATACGTTATACGTTATACGTTATACGTTATACGTTATACGTTATACGTTATACGTTATACGTTATACGTTATACGTTATACGTTATACGTTATACGTTATACGTTATACGTTATACGTTATACGTTATACGTTATACGTTATACGTTATACGTTATACGTTATACGTTATACGTTATACGTTATACGTTATACGTTATACGTTATACGTTATACGTTATACGTTATACGTTATACGTTATACGTTATACGTTATACGTTATACGTTATACGTTATACGTTATACGTTATACGTTATACGTTATACGTTATACGTTATACGTTATACGTTATACGTTATACGTTATACGTTATACGTTATACGTTATACGTTATACGTTATACGTTATACGTTATACGTTATACGTTATACGTTATACGTTATACGTTATACGTTATACGTTATACGTTATACGTTATACGTTATACGTTATACGTTATACGTTATACGTTATACGTTATACGTTATACGTTATACGTTATACGTTATACGTTATACGTTATACGTTATACGTTATACGTTATACGTTATACGTTATACGTTATACGTTATACGTTATACGTTATACGTTATACGTTATACGTTATACGTTATACGTTATACGTTATACGTTATACGTTATACGTTATACGTTATACGTTATACGTTATACGTTATACGTTATACGTTATACGTTATACGTTATACGTTATACGTTATACGTTATACGTTATACGTTATACGTTATACGTTATACGTTATACGTTATACGTTATACGTTATACGTTATACGTTATACGTTATACGTTATACGTTATACGTTATACGTTATACGTTATACGTTATACGTTATACGTTATACGTTATACGTTATACGTTATACGTTATACGTTATACGTTATACGTTATACGTTATACGTTATACGTTATACGTTATACGTTATACGTTATACGTTATACGTTATACGTTATACGTTATACGTTATACGTTATACGTTATACGTTATACGTTATACGTTATACGTTATACGTTATACGTTATACGTTATACGTTATACGTTATACGTTATACGTTATACGTTATACGTTATACGTTATACGTTATACGTTATACGTTATACGTTATACGTTATACGTTATACGTTATACGTTATACGTTATACGTTATACGTTATACGTTATACGTTATACGTTATACGTTATACGTTATACGTTATACGTTATACGTTATACGTTATACGTTATACGTTATACGTTATACGTTATACGTTATACGTTATACGTTATACGTTATACGTTATACGTTATACGTTATACGTTATACGTTATACGTTATACGTTATACGTTATACGTTATACGTTATACGTTATACGTTATACGTTATACGTTATACGTTATACGTTATACGTTATACGTTATACGTTATACGTTATACGTTATACGTTATACGTTATACGTTATACGTTATACGTTATACGTTATACGTTATACGTTATACGTTATACGTTATACGTTATACGTTATACGTTATACGTTATACGTTATACGTTATACGTTATACGTTATACGTTATACGTTATACGTTATACGTTATACGTTATACGTTATACGTTATACGTTATACGTTATACGTTATACGTTATACGTTATACGTTATACGTTATACGTTATACGTTATACGTTATACGTTATACGTTATACGTTATACGTTATACGTTATACGTTATACGTTATACGTTATACGTTATACGTTATACGTTATACGTTATACGTTATACGTTATACGTTATACGTTATACGTTATACGTTATACGTTATACGTTATACGTTATACGTTATACGTTATACGTTATACGTTATACGTTATACGTTATACGTTATACGTTATACGTTATACGTTATACGTTATACGTTATACGTTATACGTTATACGTTATACGTTATACGTTATACGTTATACGTTATACGTTATACGTTATACGTTATACGTTATACGTTATACGTTATACGTTATACGTTATACGTTATACGTTATACGTTATACGTTATACGTTATACGTTATACGTTATACGTTATACGTTATACGTTATACGTTATACGTTATACGTTATACGTTATACGTTATACGTTATACGTTATACGTTATACGTTATACGTTATACGTTATACGTTATACGTTATACGTTATACGTTATACGTTATACGTTATACGTTATACGTTATACGTTATACGTTATACGTTATACGTTATACGTTATACGTTATACGTTATACGTTATACGTTATACGTTATACGTTATACGTTATACGTTATACGTTATACGTTATACGTTATACGTTATACGTTATACGTTATACGTTATACGTTATACGTTATACGTTATACGTTATACGTTATACGTTATACGTTATACGTTATACGTTATACGTTATACGTTATACGTTATACGTTATACGTTATACGTTATACGTTATACGTTATACGTTATACGTTATACGTTATACGTTATACGTTATACGTTATACGTTATACGTTATACGTTATACGTTATACGTTATACGTTATACGTTATACGTTATACGTTATACGTTATACGTTATACGTTATACGTTATACGTTATACGTTATACGTTATACGTTATACGTTATACGTTATACGTTATACGTTATACGTTATACGTTATACGTTATACGTTATACGTTATACGTTATACGTTATACGTTATACGTTATACGTTATACGTTATACGTTATACGTTATACGTTATACGTTATACGTTATACGTTATACGTTATACGTTATACGTTATACGTTATACGTTATACGTTATACGTTATACGTTATACGTTATACGTTATACGTTATACGTTATACGTTATACGTTATACGTTATACGTTATACGTTATACGTTATACGTTATACGTTATACGTTATACGTTATACGTTATACGTTATACGTTATACGTTATACGTTATACGTTATACGTTATACGTTATACGTTATACGTTATACGTTATACGTTATACGTTATACGTTATACGTTATACGTTATACGTTATACGTTATACGTTATACGTTATACGTTATACGTTATACGTTATACGTTATACGTTATACGTTATACGTTATACGTTATACGTTATACGTTATACGTTATACGTTATACGTTATACGTTATACGTTATACGTTATACGTTATACGTTATACGTTATACGTTATACGTTATACGTTATACGTTATACGTTATACGTTATACGTTATACGTTATACGTTATACGTTATACGTTATACGTTATACGTTATACGTTATACGTTATACGTTATACGTTATACGTTATACGTTATACGTTATACGTTATACGTTATACGTTATACGTTATACGTTATACGTTATACGTTATACGTTATACGTTATACGTTATACGTTATACGTTATACGTTATACGTTATACGTTATACGTTATACGTTATACGTTATACGTTATACGTTATACGTTATACGTTATACGTTATACGTTATACGTTATACGTTATACGTTATACGTTATACGTTATACGTTATACGTTATACGTTATACGTTATACGTTATACGTTATACGTTATACGTTATACGTTATACGTTATACGTTATACGTTATACGTTATACGTTATACGTTATACGTTATACGTTATACGTTATACGTTATACGTTATACGTTATACGTTATACGTTATACGTTATACGTTATACGTTATACGTTATACGTTATACGTTATACGTTATACGTTATACGTTATACGTTATACGTTATACGTTATACGTTATACGTTATACGTTATACGTTATACGTTATACGTTATACGTT
>CAKAJA020000121.1:0-51960 GCA_916610235.2 Lasioglossum morio | reverse complement strand
CAGAAACAGACGTGTGGCACAAAGATTCATCGATTCTTGCATAAACTCGATTATATCGCTTAATTTCATGGCAATTGCGGGTTTCTGCGACATATTCGCGTATTTGCATACAAATGCATCGATTTCTCACGCAAAAACAACGAATCGGTACAGAAACAGACGTGTGGCACAAAGATTCATCGATTCTTGCATAAACTCGATTATATCGCTTAATTTCATGGCAGTTGCGGGTTTCTGCGACATGTTCGCGTATTTGCATACAAACGCATCGATTTTGCACGCAAAACAACGAATCGGTACAGAAACAAACGTGTGGCACAAAGATTCATCGATTCTTGCATAAACTCGATTATATCGCTTAATTTCATGGCAATTCCTGGTTTCTGCAACATATTCGCGTATTTGCATACAAACGCATCGATTTTTCACGCAAAACATCGAATCGGTACAGAAACAGACGTGTGGCACAAAGATTCATCGATTCTTGCATAAACTCGATTATATCGCTTAATTTCATGGCAATTCCTGGTTTCTGCGACATATTCGCGTATTTGCATACAAATGCATTCGATTTTTCACGCAAAACAACGAATCGGTACAGAAACAAACGTGTGGCACAAAGATTCATCAATTCTTGCATAAACTCGATTATATCGCTTAATTTCATGGCAATTCCTGGTTTCTGCGACATATTCGCGTATTTGCATGCAAATGCATCGATTTTTCACGCAAAACAACGAATCGGTACAGAAACAGACGTGTGGCACAAATATTCATCGATTCTTGCATAAACTCGATTATATCGCTTAATTTCATGGCAATTCCTGGTTTCTGCGACATATTCGCGTATTTGCATACAAATGCATCGATTTTTCACGCAAAACAACGAATCGGTACAGAAACAGACGTGTGGCACAAAGATTCATCGATTCTTGCATAATCTCGATTATATCGCTTAATTTCATGGCAATTCCTGGTTTCTGCGACATATTCGCGTATTTGCATACAAACGCATCGATTTTTCACGCAAAACATCGAATCGGTACAGAAACAGACGTGTGTCACAAAGATTCATCGATTCTTGCATAAACTCGATTATATCGCTTAATTTCATGGCAATTCCTGGTTTCTGCGACATATTCGCGTGTTTGCATACAAATGCATCGTTTTTTCACGCAAAACAACGAATCGGTACAGAAACAAAGGTGTGGCACAAAGATTCATCGATTCTTGCATAAACTCGATTATATCGCTTAATTTCATGGCAATTCCTGATTTTGCATACAAATGCATCGATTTTTCACGCAAAACAACGAATCGGTACAGAAACAGACGTGTGGCACAAAGATTCATCGATTCTTGCATAAACTCGATTATATCGCTTAATTTCATGGCAATTCCTGGTTTCTGCGACATATTCGCGTATTTGCATACAAATGCATCGATTTTTCACGCAAAACAACGAATCGGTACAGAAACAGACGTGTGGCACAAAGATTCAACGATTCTTGCATAAACTCGATTATATCGCTTAATTCATGGGCAATTCCTGGTTTTCTGCGACATATTCGCGTGTTTGCATACAAATGCATCGATTTTCACGCAAAACAACGAATCGGTCCAGAAACAGACGTGTGGCACAAAGATTCATCGATTCTTGCATAAACTCGATTATATCGCTTAATTTCATGGCAATTCCTGGTTTCTGCGACATATTCGCGTATTTGCATACAAATGCATCGATTTTTCACGCAAAACAACGAATCGGTACAGAAACAGACGTGTGGCACAAAGATTCATCGATTCTTGCATAATCTCGATTATATCGCTTAATTTCATGGCAATTCCTGGTTTCTGCGACATATTCGCGTATTTGCATACAAACGCATCGATTTTTCACGCAAAACATCGATCGGTACAGAAACAGACGTGTGGCACAAAGATTCATCGATTCTTGCATAAACTCGATTATATCGCTTAATTTCATGGCAATTCCTGTTTCTGTACCGATTCGTTGTTTTGCATACAAATGCATCGATTTTTCACGCAAAACAACGAATCGGTACAGAAACAAACATGTGGCACAAAGATTCATCGATTCTTGCATAAACTCGATTATATCGTTTAATTTCATGGCAATTCCTGGTTTCTGCGACATATTCGCGTATTTGCATACAAATGCATCGATTTTTCAAGCAAAACAACGAATCGGTACAGAAACTGACGTGTGTCACAAAGATTCATCGATTCTTGCATAAACTCGATTATATCGCTTAATTTCATGGCAATTCCTGGTTTCTGCGACATATTCGCGTATTTGCATACAAATGCATCGATTTTTCACGCAAAACAACGAATCGGTACAGAAACAGGACGTGTGGCACAAAGATTCATCCGATTCTTGTATAAACTCGATTATATCGCTTAATTTCATGGCAATTCCTGGTTTCTGCGACATATTCGCGTATTTGCATACAAATGCATCGATTTTTCACGCAAAACAACGAATCGGTACAGAAACAGACGTGTGGCACAAAGATTCATCGATTCTTGTATAAACTCGATTATATCGCTTAATTTCATGGCAATTCCTGGTTTCTGCGACATATTCGCGTATTTGCATACAAATGCATCGATTTTTCACGCAATAACAACGAATCGGTACAGAAACAGACGTGTGGCACAAAGATTCATCGATTCTTGCATAAACTGGATTATATCGCTTAATTTCATGGCAATTCCAGGTTTCTGCGACATATTCGCGTGTTTGCATACAAATGCATCGATTTTTCACGCAAAACAACGAATCGGTCCAGAAACCAGACGTGTGGCACAAAGATTCATCGATTCTTGCATAAACTCGATTATGTCGCTTAATTTCATGGCAATTGCGGGTTTCTGCGACATATTCGCGTATTTGGCATACAAATGCATCGATTTTTCACGCAAAACAACGAATCGGTACAGAAACAGACGTGTGGCACAAAGATTCATCGATTCTTGCATAAACTCGATTATATCGCTTAATTTCATGGCAATTCCTGGTTTCTGCGACATATTCGCGTATTTGCATACAAATGCATCGATTTTTCACGCAAAACAACGAATCGGTACAGAAACAGACGTGTGGCACAAAGATTCATCGATTCTTGCATAAACTCGATTATATCGCTTAATTTCATGGCAATTCCTGGATTCTGCGACATATTCGCGTATTTGCATACAAACGCATCGATTTTTTCACGCAAAACATCGAATCGGTACAGAAACAGACGTGTGGCACAAACATTCATCGATTCTTGCATAAACTCGATTATATCGCTTAATTTCATGGCAATTCCTGGTTTCTGCGACATATTCGCGTGTTTGCATACAAATGCATCGATTTTTCACGCAAAAACAACGAATCGGTACAGAAACAAACGTGTGGCACAAAGATTCATCGATTCTTGCATAAACTCGATTATATCGCTTAATTTCATGGCAATTCCTGGTTTCTGCGACATATTCGCGTATTTGCATACAAACGCATCGATTTTTCACGCAAAACATCGAATCGGTACAGAAACAGACGTGTGGCACAAAGATTCATCGATTCTTGCATAAACTCGATTATATCGCTTAATTTCATGGCAATTCCTGGATTCTGCGGACATATTCGCGTATTTGCATACAAACGCATCGATTTTTCACGCAAAACATCGAATCCGTACAGAAACAGACGTGTGGCACAAACATTCATCGATTCTTGCATAAACTCGATTATATCGCTTAATTTCATGGCAATTCCTGGTTTCTGCGACATATTCGCGTATTTGCATACAAATGCATCGATTTTTCACGCAAAACAACGAATCGGTACAGAAACAGACGTGTGGCACAAAGATTCATCGATTCTTGCATAAACTGGATTATATCGCTTAATTCATGGCAATTCCAGGTTTTCTGCGACATATTCGCGTGTTTGCATACAAATGCATCGATTTTTTCACGCAAAACAACGAATCGGTACAGAAACAGACGTGTGGCACAAAGATTCATCGATTCTTGCATAAACTCGATTATGTCGCTTAATTTCATGGCAATTGCGGGTTTCTGCGACATATTCGCGTATTTGCATACAAATGCATCGATTTTTCACGCAAAAACAACGAATCGGTACAGAAACAGACGTGTGGCACAAAGATTCATCGATTCTTGCATAAACTCGATTATATCGCTTAATTTCATGGCAATTCCTGGTTTCTGCGACATATTCGCGTATTTGCATACAAATGCATCGATTTTTCACGCAAAACAACGAATCGGTACAGAAACAGACGTGTGGCACAAAGACTCATCGATTCTTGCATAAACTCGATTATATCGCTTAATTTCATGGCAATTCCTGGTTTCTGCGACATATTCGCGTGTTTGCATACAAATGCATCGATTTTTCACGCAAAAACAACGAATCGGTACAGAAACAAACGTGTGGCACAAAGATTCATCGATTCTTGCATAAACTCTATTATATCGCTTAATTTCATGGCCAATTCCTGGTTTCTGCGACATATTCGCGTATTTGCATACAAACGCATCGATTTTTCACGCAAAACATCGAATCGGTACAGAAACAGACGTGTGGCACAAAGATTCATCGATTCTTGCATAAACTCGATTATATCGCTTAATTTCATGGCAATTCCTGGATTCTGCGACATATTCGCGTATTTGCATACAAATGCATCGATTTTTCACGCAAAACAACGAATCGGTACTGAAACAGACGTGTGGCACAAAGATTCATCGATTCTTGTATAAACTCGATTATATCGTTTAATTTGATGGCAATTCCTGGTTTCTCTGCGACATATTCGCGTATTTGCATACAAATGCATCGATTTTTCACGCAAAACAACGAATCGGTACAGAAACAGACGTGTGGCACAAAGATTCATCGATTCTTGCATAAACTCGATTATATCGCTTAAATTTCATGGCAATTCCTGGTTTCTGCGACATATTCGCGTATTTGCATACAAATGCATCGATTTTTCACGCAAAACAACGAATCGGTACAGAAACAGACGTGTGGCACAAAGATTCATCGATTCTTGCATAAACTCGATTATATCGCTTAATTTCATGGCAATTCCTGGATTCTGCGACATATTCGCGTATTTGCATACAAACGCATCGATTTTTCACGCAAAAACATCGAATCCGTACAGAAACAGACGTGTGGCACAAACATTCATCGATTCTTGCATAAACTCGATTATATCGCTTAATTTCATGGCAATTCCTGGTTTTCTGCGACATATTCGCGTGTTTGCATACAAATGCATCGATTTTTCACGCAAAACAACGAATCGGTACAGAAACAAACGTGTGGCACAAAGATTCATCGATTCTTGCATAAACTCGATTATATCGCTTAATTTCATGGCAATTCCTGGTTTCTGCGACATATTCGCGTATTTGCTACAAACGCATCGATTTTTCACGCAAAACATCGAATCGGTACAGAAACAGGACGTGTGGCACAAAGATTCATCGATTCTTGCATAAACTCGATTATATCGCTTAATTTCATGGCAATTCCTGGATTCTGCGACATATTCGCGTATTTGCATACAAACGCATCGATTTTTCCACGCAAAACATCGAATCCGTACAGAAACAGACGTGTGGCACAAACATTCATCGATTCTTGCATAAACTCGATTATATCGCTTAATTTCATGGCAATTCCTGGTTTCTGCGACATATTCGCGTGTTTGCATACAAATGCATCGATTTTTCACGCAAAACAACGATCGGTACAGAAACAAACGTGTGGCACAAAGATTCATCGATTCTTGCATAAACTCGATTATATCGCTTAATTTCATGGCAATTCCTGGTTTCTGCGACATATTCGCGTATTTGCATACAAACGCATCGATTTTTCACGCAAAACATCGAATCGGTACAGAAACAGACGTGTGGCACAAAGATTCATCGATTCTTGCATAAACTCGATTATATCGCTTAATTTCATGGCAATTCCTGGTTTCTTCTGCGACATATTCGCGTGTTTGCATACAAATGCATCGATTTTTCACGCAAAACAACGAATCGGTACAGAAACAAACGTGTGGCACAAAGATTCATCGATTCTTGCATAAACTCGATTATATCGCTTAATTTCATGGCAATTCCTGGTTTCTGCGACATATTCGCGTGTTTGCATACAATGCATCGATTTTTCACGCAAAACAACGAATCGGTACAGAAACAAACGTGTGGCACAAAGATTCATCGATTCTTGCATAAACTCGATTATATCGCTTAATTTCATGGCAATTCCTGGTTTCTGCGACATATTCGCGTATTTGCATACAAACGCATCGATTTTTCACGCAAAACATCGAATCGGGTACAGAAACAGACGTGTGGCACAAAGATTCATCGATTCTTGCATAAACTCGATTATATCGCTTAATTTCATGGCAATTCCTGGATTCTGCGACATATTCGCGTATTTGCATACAAACGCATCGATTTTTCACGCAAAACATCGAATCCGTACAGAAACAGACGTGTGGCACAAACATTCATCGATTCTTGCATAAACTCGATTATATCGCTTAATTTCATGGCAATTCCTGGTTTCTGCGACATATTCGCGTATTTGCATACAAATGCATCGATTTTTCACGCAAAACAACGAATCGGTACAGAAACAGACGTGTGGCACAAAGATTCATCGATTCTTGCATAAATATAGATTATATCGCTTAATTTCATGGCAATTCCAGGTTTCTGCGACATATTCGCGTGTTTGCATACAAATGCATCGATTTTTCACGCAAAACAACGAATCGGTCCAGAAACAGACGTGTGGCACAAAGATTCATCGATTCTTGCATAAACTCGATTATGCGGGTTTCTGCGACATATTCGCGTATTTGCATACAAATGCATCGATTTTTCACGCAAAACAACGAATCGGTACAGAAACAGACGTGTGGCACAAAGATTCATCGATTCTTGCATAAACTCGATTATATCGCTTAATTTCATGGCAATTCCTGGTTTCTGCGACATATTCGCGTATTTGCATACAAATGCATCGATTTTTCACGCAAAACAACGAATCGGTACAGAAACAGACGTGTGGCACAAAGACTCATCGATTCTTGCATAAACTCGATTATATCGCTTAATTTCATGGCAATTCCTGGTTTCTGCGACATATTCGCGTGTTTGCATACAAATGCATCGATTTTTCACGCAAAACAACGAATCGGTACAGAAACAAACGTGTGGCACAAAGATTCATCGATTCTTGCATAAACTCGATTATATCGCTTAATTTCATGGCAATTCCTGGTTTCTGCGACATATTCGCGTATTTGCATACAAACGCATCGATTTTTCACGCAAAACATCGAATCGGTACAGAAACAGACGTGTGGCACAAAGATTCATCGATTCTTGCATAAACTCGATTATATCGCTTAATTTCATGGCAATTCCTGGATTCTGCGACATATTCGCGTATTTGCATACAAATGCATCGATTTTTCACGCAAAACAACGAATCGGTACTGAAACAGACGTGTGGCACAAAGATTCATCGATTCTTGTATAAACTCGATTATATCGTTTAATTTGATGGCAATTCCTGGTTTCTGCGACATATTCGCGTATTTGCATACAAATGCATCGATTTTTCACGCAAAACAACGAATCGGTACAGAAACAGACGTGTGGCACAAAGATTCATCGATTCTTGCATAAACTCGATTATATCGCTTAATTTCATGGCAATTCCTGGTTTCTGCGACATATTCGCGTATTTGCATACAAATGCATCGATTTTTCACGCAAAACAACGAATCGGTACAGAAACAGACGTGTGGCACAAAGATTCATCGATTCTTGCATAAACTCGATTATATCGCTTAATTTCATGGCAATTCCTGGATTCTGCGACATATTCGCGTATTTGCATACAAAACGCATCGATTTTTCACGCAAAACATCGAATCGGTACAGAAACAGACGTGTGGCACAAACATTCATCGATTCTTGCATAAACTCGATTATATCGCTTAATTTCATGGCAATTCCTGGTTTCTGCGACATATTCGCGTGTTTGCATACAAATGCATCGATTTTTCACGCAAAACAACGAATCGGTACAGAAACAAACGTGTGGCACAAAGATTCATCGATTCTTGCATAAACTCGATTATATCGCTTAATTTCATGGCAATTCCTGGTTTCTGCGACATATTCGCGTATTTGCATACAAACGCATCGATTTTTCACGCAAAACATCGAATCGGTACAGAAACAGACGTGTGGCACAAAGATTCATCGATTCTTGCATAAACTCGATTATATCGCTTAATTTCATGGCAATTCCTGGATTCTGCGACATATTCGCGTATTTGCATACAAACGCATCGATTTTTCACGCAAAACATCGAATCCGTACAGAAACAGACGTGTGGCACAAACATTCATCGATTCTTGCATAAACTCGATTATATCGCTTAATTTCATGGCAATTCCTGGTTTCTGCGACATATTCGCGTGTTTGCATACAAATGCATCGATTTTTCACGCAAAACAACGAATCGGTACAGAAACAAACGTGTGGCACAAAGATTCATCGATTCTTGCATAAACTCGATTATATCGCTTAATTTCATGGCAATTCCTGGTTTCTGCGACATATTCGCGTATTTGCATACAAACGCATCGATTTTTCACGCAAAACATCGAATCGGTACAGAAACAGACGTGTGGCACAAAGATTCATCGATTCTTGCATAAACTCGATTATATCGCTTAATTTCATGGCAATTCCTGGTTTCTGCGACATATTCGCGTGTTTGCATACAAATGCATCGATTTTTCACGCAAAACAACGAATCGGTACAGAAACAAACGTGTGGCACAAAGATTCATCGATTCTTGCATAAACTCGATTATATCGCTTAATTTCATGGCAATTCCTGGTTTCTGCGACATATTCGCGTATTTGCATACAAACGCATCGATTTTTCACGCAAAACATCGAATCGGTACAGAAACAGACGTGTGGCACAAAGATTCATCGATTCTTGCATAAACTCGATTATATCGCTTAATTTCATGGCAATTCCTGGTTTCTGCGACATATTCGCGTGTTTGCATACAAATGCATCGATTTTTCACGCAAAACAACGAATCGGTACAGAAACAAACGTGTGGCACAAAGATTCATCGATTCTTGCATAAACTCGATTATATCGTTTAATTTCATGGCAATTCCTGGTTTCTGCGACATATTCGCGTATTTGCATACAAATGCATCGATTTTTCACGCAAAACAACGAATCGGTACTGAAACAGACGTGTGGCACAAAGATTCATCGATTCTTGCATAAACTCGATTATATCGCTTAATTTCATGGCAATTCCTGGTTTCTGCGACATATTCGCGTATTTGCATGCAAATGCATCGATTTTTCACTCAAAACAATGAATCGGTACAGAAACAGACGTGTGGCACAAAGATTCATCGATTCTTGCATAAACTCGATTATATCGCTTAATTTCATGGCAATTCCTGGTTTCTGCGACATATTCGCGTATTTGCATACAAATGCATCGATTTTTCACGCAAAACAACGAATCGGTACAGAAATAGACGTGTGGCACAAAGATTCATCGATTCTTGTATAAACCTCGATTATATCGCTTAATTTCATGGCAATTCCTGGTTTCTGCGACATATTCGCGTATTTGCATACAAATGCATCGATTTTTCACGCAAAACAACGAATCGGTACAGAAACAAACGTGTGGCAAAAAGATTCATCGATTCTTGCATAAACTCGATTATATCGTTTAATTTCATGGCAATTCCTGGTTTCTGCGACATATTCGCGTGTTTGCATACAAATGCATCGATTTTTCACGCAAAACAACGAATCGGTCCAGAAACAGACGTGTGGCACAAAGATTCATCGATTCTTGCATAAACTCGATTATATCGCTTAATTTCATGGCAATTGCGGGTTTCTGCGACATATTCGCGTATTTGCATACAAATGCATCGATTTTTCACGCAAAACAACGAATCGGTACAGAAACAGACGTGTGGCACAAAGATTCATCGATTCTTGCATAAACTCGATTATATCGCTTAATTTCATGGCAATTGCTGGTTTCTGCGACATGTTCGCGTATTTGCATACAAACGCATCGATTTTGCACGCAAAACAACGAATCGGTACAGAAACAGACGTATGGCACGAAGATTCATCGATTCTTGCATAAACTCGATTATGTCGCTTAATTTCATGGCAATTCCTGGTTTCTGCGACATATTCGCGTATTTGCATACAAATGCATCGATTTTTCAAGCAAAACAACGAATCGGTACAGAAACTGACGTGTGGCACAAAGATTCATCGATTCTTACATAAACTCGATTATATCGCTTAATTTCATGGCAATTCCTGGTTTCTGCGACATATTCGCGTATTTGCATACAAATGCGTCGATTTTTCACGCAAAACATCGAATCGGTACAGAAACAGACGTGTGGCACAAAGATTCATCGATTCTTGTATAAACTCGATTATATCGCTTAATTTCATGGCAATTCCTGGTTTCTGCGACATATTCGCGTATTTGCATACAAATGCATCGATTTTTCACGCAAAACAACGAATCGGTCCAGAAACAGACGTGTGGCACAAAGATTCATCGATTCTTGCATAAACTCGATTATATCGCTTAATTTCATGGCAATCGCGGGTTTCTGCGACATATTCGCGTATTTGCATACAAATGCATCGATTTCTCACGCAAAACAACGAATTGGTACAGAAACAGACGTGTGGCACAAAGATTCATCGATTCTTGCATAAACTCGATTATATCGCTTAATTTCATGGCAGTTGCGGGTTTCTTCGACATGTTCGCGTATTTGCATACAAACGCATCGATTTTGCACGCAAAACAACGAATCGGTACAGAAACAAACGTGTGGCACAAAGATTCATCGATTCTTGCATAAACTCGATTATATCGTTTAATTTCATGGCAATTCCTGGTTTCTGCGACATATTCGCGTATTTGCATACAAATGCATCGATTTTTCAAGCAAAACAACGAATCGGTACAGAAACAGACGTGTGGCACAAAGATTCATCGATTCTTGCATAAACTCGATTATATCGCTTAATTTCATGGCAATTCCTGGTTTCTGCGACATATTCGCGTATTTGCATACAAATGCATCGATTTCTCACGCAAAACAACGAATCGGTACAGAAACAAACGTGTGGCACAAAGATTCATCGATTCTTGCATAAACTCGATTATATCGTTTAATTTCATGGCAATTCCTGGTTTCTGCGACATATTCGCGTATTTGCATACAAATGCATCGATTTTTCAAGCAAAACAACGAATCGGTACAGAAACTGACGTGTGGCACAAAGATTCATCGATTCTTGCATAAACTCGATTATATCGCTTAATTTCATGGCAATTCCTGGTTTCTGCGACATATTCGCGTATTTGCATACAAATGCATCGATTTTTCACGCAAAACAACGAATCGGTACAGAAACAGACGTGTGGCACAAAGATTCATCGATTCTTGCATAAACTCGGTTATATCGCTTAATTTCATGGCAATTGCTGGTTTCTGCGACATGTTCGCGTATTTGCATACAAACGCATCGATTTTGCACGCAAAACAACGAATCGGTACAGAAACAGACGTATGGCACGAAGATTCATCGATTCTTGCATAAACTCGATTATGTCGCTTAATTTCATGGCAATTCCTGGTTTCTGCGACATATTCGCGTATTTGCATACAAATGCATCGATTTTTCAAGCAAAACAACGAATCGGTACAGAAACTGACGTGTGGCACAAAGATTCATCGATTCTTACATAAACTCGATTATATCGCTTAATTTCATGGCAATTCCTGGTTTCTGCGACATATTCGCGTATTTGCATACAAATGCGTCGATTTCTCACGCAAAACAACGAATTGGTACAGAAACAGACGTGTGGCACAAAGATTCATCGATTCTTGCATAAACTCGATTATATCGCTTAATTTCATGGCAGTTGCGGGTTTCTTCGACATGTTCGCGTATTTGCATACAAACGCATCGATTTTGCACGCAAAACAACGAATCGGTACAGAAACAAACGTGTGGCACAAACATTCATCGATTCTTGCATAAACTCGATTATATCGCTTAATTTCATGGCAATTCCTGGTTTCTGCGACATATTCGCGTGTTTGCATACAAATGCATCGATTTTTCACGCAAAACAACGAATCGGTACAGAAACAAACGTGTGGCACAAAGATTCATCGATTCTTGCATAAACTCGATTATATCGCTTAATTTCATGGCAATTCCTGGTTTCTGCGACATATTCGCGTATTTGCATACAAACGCATCGATTTTTCACGCAAAACATCGAATCGGTACAGAAACAGACGTGTGGCACAAAGATTCATCGATTCTTGCATAAACTCGATTATATCGCTTAATTTCATGGCAATTCCTGGTTTCTGCGACATATTCGCGTGTTTGCATACAAATGCATCGATTTTTCACGCAAAACAACGAATCGGTACAGAAACAAACGTGTGGCACAAAGATTCATCGATTCTTGCATAAACTCGATTATATCGTTTAATTTCATGGCAATTCCTGGTTTCTGCGACATATTCGCGTATTTGCATACAAATGCATCGATTTTTCACGCAAAACAACGAATCGGTACTGAAACAGACGTGTGGCACAAAGATTCATCGATTCTTGCATAAACTCGATTATATCGCTTAATTTCATGGCAATTCCTGGTTTCTGCGACATATTCGCGTATTTGCATGCAAATGCATCGATTTTTCACTCAAAACAATGAATCGGTACAGAAACAGACGTGTGGCACAAAGATTCATCGATTCTTGCATAAACTCGATTATATCGCTTAATTTCATGGCAATTCCTGGTTTCTGCGACATATTCGCGTATTTGCATACAAATGCATCGATTTTTCACGCAAAACAACGAATCGGTACAGAAATAGACGTGTGGCACAAAGATTCATCGATTCTTGTATAAACTCGATTATATCGCTTAATTTCATGGCAATTCCTGGTTTCTGCGACATATTCGCGTATTTGCATACAAATGCATCGATTTTTCACGCAAAACAACGAATCGGTACAGAAACAAACGTGTGGCACAAAGATTCATCGATTTTTGCATAAACTCGATTATATCGTTTAATTTCATGGCAATTCCTGGTTTCTGCGACATATTCGCGTGTTTGCATACAAATGCATCGATTTTTCACGCAAAACAACGAATCGGTCCAGAAACAGACGTGTGGCACAAAGATTCATCGATTCTTGCATAAACTCGATTATATCGCTTAATTTCATGGCAGTTGCGGGTTTCTTCGACATGTTCGCGTATTTGCATACAAACGCATCGATTTTGCACGCAAAACAACGAATCGGTACAGAAACAAACGTGTGGCACAAACATTCA
Organism: Lasioglossum morio; assembly: GCA_916610235.2. Classification (NCBI taxonomy): domain Eukaryota; kingdom Metazoa; phylum Arthropoda; class Insecta; order Hymenoptera; family Halictidae; genus Lasioglossum; species Lasioglossum morio. Next base: position 38,392 of record CAKAJA020000121.1, on the reverse strand, counting down.
TCGATTCTTGCATAAACTCGATTATATCGCTTAATTTCATGGCAATTCCTGGTTTCTGCGACATATTCGCGTGTTTGCATACAAATGCATCGATTTTTCACGCAAAACAACGAATCGGTACAGAAACAAACGTGTGGCACAAAGATTCATCGATTCTTGCATAAACTCGATTATATCGCTTAATTTCATGGCAATTCCTGGTTTCTGCGACATATTCGCGTATTTGCATACAAACGCATCGATTTTTCACGCAAAACATCGAATCGGTACAGAAACAGACGTGTGGCACAAAGATTCATCGATTCTTGCATAAACTCGATTATATCGCTTAATTTCATGGCAATTCCTGGTTTCTGCGACATATTCGCGTGTTTGCATACAAATGCATCGATTTTTCACGCAAAACAACGAATCGGTACAGAAACAAACGTGTGGCACAAAGATTCATCGATTCTTGCATAAACTCGATTATATCGTTTAATTTCATGGCAATTCCTGGTTTCTGCGACATATTCGCGTATTTGCATACAAATGCATCGATTTTTCACGCAAAACAACGAATCGGTACTGAAACAGACGTGTGGCACAAAGATTCATCGATTCTTGCATAAACTCGATTATATCGCTTAATTTCATGGCAATTCCTGGTTTCTGCGACATATTCGCGTATTTGCATGCAAATGCATCGATTTTTCACTCAAAACAATGAATCGGTACAGAAACAGACGTGTGGCACAAAGATTCATCGATTCTTGCATAAACTCGATTATATCGCTTAATTTCATGGCAATTCCTGGTTTCTGCGACATATTCGCGTATTTGCATACAAATGCATCGATTTTTCACGCAAAACAACGAATCGGTACAGAAATAGACGTGTGGCACAAAGATTCATCGATTCTTGTATAAACTCGATTATATCGCTTAATTTCATGGCAATTCCTGGTTTCTGCGACATATTCGCGTATTTGCATACAAATGCATCGATTTTTCACGCAAAACAACGAATCGGTACAGAAACAAACGTGTGGCACAAAGATTCATCGATTCTTGCATAAACTCGATTATATCGTTTAATTTCATGGCAATTCCTGGTTTCTGCGACATATTCGCGTGTTTGCATACAAATGCATCGATTTTTCACGCAAAACAACGAATCGGTCCAGAAACAGACGTGTGGCACAAAGATTCATCGATTCTTGCATAAACTCGATTATATCGCTTAATTTCATGGCAATTGCGGGTTTCTGCGACATATTCGCGTATTTGCATACAAATGCATCGATTTTTCACGCAAAACAACGAATCGGTACAGAAACAGACGTGTGGCACAAAGATTCATCGATTCTTGCATAAACTCGATTATATCGCTTAATTTCATGGCAATTGCTGGTTTCTGCGACATGTTCGCGTATTTGCATACAAACGCATCGATTTTGCACGCAAAACAACGAATCGGTACAGAAACAGACGTATGGCACAAAGATTCATCGATTCTTGCATAAACTCGATTATGTCGCTTAATTTCATGGCAATTCCTGGTTTCTGCGACATATTCGCGTATTTGCATACAAATGCATCGATTTTTCAAGCAAAACAACGAATCGGTACAGAAACAGACGTGTGGCACAAAGATTCATCGATTCTTACATAAACTCGATTATATCGCTTAATTTCATGGCAATTCCTGGTTTCTGCGACATATTCGCGTATTTGCATACAAATGCGTCGATTTTTCACGCAAAACATCGAATCGGTACAGAAACAGACGTGTGGCACAAAGATTCATCGATTCTTGTATAAACTCGATTATATCGCTTAATTTCATGGCAATTCCTGGTTTCTGCGACATATTCGCGTATTTGCATACAAATGCATCGATTTTTCACGCAAAACAACGAATCGGTCCAGAAACAGACGTGAGGCACAAAGATTCATCGATTCTTGCATAAACTCGATTATATCGCTTAATTTCATGGCAATCGCGGGTTTCTGCGACATATTCGCGTATTTGCATACAAATGCATCGATTTCTCACGCAAAACAACGAATTGGTACAGAAACAGACGTGTGGCACAAAGATTCATCGATTCTTGCATAAACTCGATTATATCGCTTAATTTCATGGCAGTTGCGGGTTTCTTCGACATGTTCGCGTATTTGCATACAAACGCATCGATTTTGCACGCAAAACAACGAATCGGTACAGAAACAAACGTGTGGCACAAAGATTCATCGATTCTTGCATAAACTCGATTATATCGTTTAATTTCATGGCAATTCCTGGTTTCTGCGACATATTCGCGTATTTGCATACAAATGCATCGATTTTTCAAGCAAAACAACGAATCGGTACAGAAACTGACGTGTGGCACAAAGATTCATCGATTCTTGCATAAACTCGATTATATCGCTTAATTTCATGGCAATTCCTGGTTTCTGCGACATATTCGCGTATTTGCATACAAATGCATCGATTTCTCACGCAAAACAACGAATCGGTACAGAAACAAACGTGTGGCACAAAGATTCATCGATTCTTGCATAAACTCGATTATATCGTTTAATTTCATGGCAATTCCTGGTTTCTGCGACATATTCGCGTATTTGCATACAAATGCATCGATTTTTCAAGCAAAACAACGAATCGGTACAGAAACTGACGTGTGGCACAAAGATTCATCGATTCTTGCATAAACTCGATTATATCGCTTAATTTCATGGCAATTCCTGGTTTCTGCGACATATTCGCGTATTTGCATACAAATGCATCGATTTTTCATGCAAAACAACGAATCGGTACAGAAACAGACGTGTGGCACAAAGATTCATCGATTCTTGCATAAACTCGATTATATCGCTTAATTTCATGGCAATTGCTGGTTTCTGCGACATGTTCGCGTATTTGCATACAAACGCATCGATTTTGCACGCAAAACAACGAATCGGTACAGAAACAGACGTATGGCACGAAGATTCATCGATTCTTGCATAAACTCGATTATGTCGCTTAATTTCATGGCAATTCCTGGTTTCTGCGACATATTCGCGTATTTGCATACAAATGCATCGATTTTTCATGCAAAACAACGAATCGGTACAGAAACTGACGTGTGGCACAAAGATTCATCGATTCTTACATAAACTCGATTATATCGCTTAATTTCATGGCAATTCCTGGTTTCTGCGACATATTCGCGTATTTGCATACAAATGCGTCGATTTTTCAAGCAAAACATCGAATCGGTACAGAAACAGACGTGTGGCACAAAGATTCATCGATTCTTGTATAAACTCGATTATATCGCTTAATTTCATGGCAATTCCTGGTTTCTGCGACATATTCGCGTATTTGCATACAAATGCATCGATTTTTAACGCAAAACAACGAATCGGTCCAGAAACAGACGTGTGGCACAAAGATTCATCGATTCTTGCATAAACTCGATTATATCGCTTAATTTCATGGCAATTGCGGGTTTCTGCGACATATTCGCGTATTTGCATACAAATGCATCGATTTCTCACGCAAAACAACGAATTGGTACAGAAACAGACGTGTGGCACAAAGATTCATCGATTCTTGCATAAACTCGATTATATCGCTTAATTTCATGGCAGTTGCGGGTTTCTTCGACATGTTCGCGTATTTGCATACAAACGCATCGATTTTGCACGCAAAACTACGAATCGGTACAGAAACAAACGTGTGGCACAAAGATTCATCGATTCTTGCATAAACTCGATTATATCGCTTAATTTCATGGCAATTCCTGGTTTCTGCGACATATTCGCGTATTTGCATACAAACGCATCGATTTTTCACGCAAAACATCGAATCGGTACAGAAACAGACGTGTGGCACAATGATTCATCGATTCTTGCATAAACTCGATTATATCGCTTAATTTCATGGCAATTCCTGGTTTCTGCGACATATTCGCGTGTTTGCATACAAATGCATCGATTTTTCACGCAAAACAACGAATCGGTACAGAAACAAACGTGTGGCACAAAGATTCATCGATTCTTGCATAAACTCGATTATATCGTTTAATTTCATGGCAATTCCTGGTTTCTGCGACATATTCGCGTATTTGCATACAAATGCATCGATTTTTCAAGCAAAACAACGAATCGGTACAGAAACTGACGTGTGGCACAAAGATTCATCGATTCTTGCATAAACTCGATTATATCGCTTAATTTCATGGCAATTCCTGGTTTCTGCGACATATTCGCGTATTTGCATACAAATGCATCGATTTTTCACGCAAAACAACGAATCGGTACAGAAACAGACGTGTGGCACAAAGATTCATCGATTCTTGTATAAACTCGATTATATCGCTTAATTTCATGGCAATTCCTGGTTTCTGCGACATATTCGCGTATTTGCATACAAATGCATCGATTTTTCACGCAAAACAACGAATCGGTACAGAAACAGACGTGTGGCACAAAGATTCATCGATTCTTGTATAAACTCGATTATATCGCTTAATTTCATGGCAATTCCTGGTTTCTGCGACATATTCGCGTGTTTGCATACAAATGCATCGTTTTTTCACGCAAAACAACGAATCGGTACAGAAACAGACGTGTGGCACAAAGATTCATCGATTCTTGTATAAACTCGATTATATCGCTTAATTTCATGGCAATTCCTGGTTTCTGCGACATATTCGCGTATTTGCATACAAAAGCATCGATTTTTCATGCAAAACAACGAATCGGTACAGAAACTGACGTGTGGCACAAAGATTCATCGATTCTTACATAAACTCGATTATATCGCTTAATTTCATGGCAATTCCTGGTTTCTGCGACATATTCGCGTATTTGCATACAAATGCGTCGATTTTTCAAGCAAAACATCGAATCGGTACAGAAACAGACGTGTGGCACAAAGATTCATCGATTCTTGTATAAACTCGATTATATCGCTTAATTTCATGGCAATTCCTGGTTTCTGCGACATATTCGCGTATTTGCATACAAATGCATCGATTTTTAACGCAAAACAACGAATCGGTCCAGAAACAGACGTGTGGCACAAAGATTCATCGATTCTTGCATAAACTCGATTATATCGCTTAATTTCATGGCAATTGCGGGTTTCTGCGACATATTCGCGTATTTGCATACAAATGCATCGATTTCTCACGCAAAACAACGAATTGGTACAGAAACAGACGTGTGGCACAAAGATTCATCGATTCTTGCATAAACTCGATTATATCGCTTAATTTCATGGCAGTTGCGGGTTTCTTCGACATGTTCGCGTATTTGCATACAAACGCATCGATTTTGCACGCAAAACAACGAATCGGTACAGAAACAAACGTGTGGCACAAAGATTCATCGATTCTTGCATAAACTCGATTATATCGCTTAATTTCATGGCAATTCCTGGTTTCTGCGACATATTCGCGTATTTGCATACAAACGCATCGATTTTTCACGCAAAACATCGAATCGGTACAGAAACAGACGTGTGGCACAATGATTCATCGATTCTTGCATAAACTCGATTATATCGCTTAATTTCATGGCAATTCCTGGTTTCTGCGACATATTCGCGTGTTTGCATACAAATGCATCGATTTTTCACGCAAAACAACGAATCGGTACAGAAACAAACGTGTGGCACAAAGATTCATCGATTCTTGCATAAACTCGATTATATCGTTTAATTTCATGGCAATTCCTGGTTTCTGCGACATATTCGCGTATTTGCATACAAATGCATCGATTTTTCAAGCAAAACAACGAATCGGTACAGAAACTGACGTGTGGCACAAAGATTCATCGATTCTTGCATAAACTCGATTATATCGCTTAATTTCATGGCAATTCCTGGTTTCTGCGACATATTCGCGTATTTGCATACAAATGCATCGATTTTTCACGCAAAACAACGAATCGGTACAGAAACAGACGTGTGGCACAAAGATTCATCGATTCTTGTATAAACTCGATTATATCGCTTAATTTCATGGCAATTCCTGGTTTCTGCGACATATTCGCGTATTTGCATACAAATGCATCGATTTTTCACGCAAAACAACGAATCGGTACAGAAACAGACGTGTGGCACAAAGATTCATCGATTCTTGTATAAACTCGATTATATCGCTTAATTTCATGGCAATTCCTGGTTTCTGCGACATATTCGCGTGTTTGCATACAAATGCATCGTTTTTTCACGCAAAACAACGAATCGGTACAGAAACAAACGTGTGGCATATCACGCGGCTTTTCCCTACGGTCTTAGAAAACGCGAAGGGACGAGCCACTGCGGGAGTTTATAGGCTAATCGCCGAGCTGAATTCTGCCGTGTGGAATTCAGTTCCCCCGAGATAAAAGTAACGCGTCTTCGAGTTGTCCAGCAACGAAACGAATCTCACGAACTGTAATTTCGGGCGCCAGGCATCGACGATGCCACTTCATACAATACGTTCGCCGGAGGTTCTCGAATTTGCGTCCACGACAAGTTGAATAGCTCTGACGGGTCCAGGTTTAATATAGGATCAGACAAGAGTTTTCCCCACGGCGGGAAAGGTGTTTTGAAATGAGCGACACGTGGCAAGTAGGCAATAATACTATTGTAAATTTATTGGAAGCAACTGTGGAGAATTCGGTTAGGCTGCCGAGTATTTGGTCGACAACCGTACCCGAACGTGGTTTCACAGAAAGTACTTTGGATAGAACATTGAAACGATGTGTAATTTTACGCGGGCATGACCGGCAGCCGGCCGGCATGGAACGGGTTCGCTCTTTCAATATGGCCGCGTCGGGATCGGTACTATGCCGGATGAACGGGCTACCAGGTAGCGAACAAAGTACGAATACCGATCCCCGATGGAATACGCGTGAGAGTAGAAATAATCAGAAAAATGTCGACGGCAGCTATGAGGATGATACGCCGAAGACTAGTCGCGATAGAGTTGACTTTACAATGATCCTCGTGACTGTGCGCGGCGCGTGTTATGGCGGAAATTCCGACAGCACGTGGTGGTTCGGCGGACGGTCGCAATTCGCACTCACTGGAAACTCGCTAGAGGAGGCCAGAAGGGCACACAAAATACGCGGTCGCTCTCGCGACAACTACGTAAAATACACAAAATACGACGCTAATCTGCAGCTCGAGCCTCGTTGAACACTCGCGAATTATCTCGATATTTCTCGCGTACAATAGAGATATTCTTTAAATGTGACCTGATTGGCACTTACCACCGGCAGCGTGGAACGGTTCGCCTAGCTGATTACGGCAGCGTACAAACTATACTTTTCCGCAGCACACGCGGTTACAATAATGGCGGTGGTAATACGACTTATCGTTACAAGATCCTACGCAGCAGTGATTCAACGATCGGCATGTCGCGAGGATGCGGAAGCGAACGGTCGCTCCTCTCCCCCTAATTCTTTAGCCCACCAATTACTGTCGCTCGCGGTGTCGCCACCTCTCAGGACCGGCACTCGACAGGGGGGCTCCCGACCGGCCGATTCCCCGATTTCCGTAACGACGTCCTATTGGCCGCCGAGAATGCCGGAAGGCATTCCAGGATTCCTTCAGCCGCTCCTGCGGGGACCATGTTGCAGGGCGAGACGTCGACGGGACGAATTTTGATGTTCTCCGTGGTCCCTTAGTCTCTCGTCGGCGCCTCCAGGTTGATTGGCCTGAGCTGTTGGTCCATTTGTTTTCCTTCGAAGTTGTTTACACCAATGAGTGTTCGGGCATTCCGAGTCCAGTTTTGCGGCAACAGCATTGGTTCTCCTCTATTTTGGTAGCGAATGATAGTCGGGCTCCCTGAGCCCGAGCTACGGTCCTGAAATATTACGTCGGGCCAATAGGCGCGACGTCCGTTTGTGTACAGTTTACAATCTTACACTTCAGGACTTTCCAGTGGGAGCGCTTACTGCTGCTTTTGTACGCATTTTTCCTGCTAAAGGGTGATCCGGTCCTTTCGAACTCTCTTAAAGATTAATATCTTAATTTGGGAGGGACGTGGTTAATTTGCCACGTCACAACACCTCCCCCCCTAAAGAGGACCGGAACACCCCGGTGGCAGTTACCAACCAGGTCATACGTGGGCTCGGCAGCAGACAGGCGCTTCCTCTAGCTCGTCTTTTCTCCAATGACAAGTACTCATTTCCAAACACCAAACATGTACTAATACTTGAATATTCATAACGCCAATATACTTACTTATTTGTTTCTAAACCTTCGAGGTATTTCTTTTACTGCACTCTAACGGTTCTTCGGGCAAGACCTTCCTAAACTTTCTTCTATTGTTTACCGGTGTGCTTCCCTATTTCTAGTTGAGGTTCCGCACGCTACTTTGATCGCGTAGGGAATGTAGGGTTCTAGGCTACTACTTGATGAATAAATCTTTGTACTTATTCTGTTATATAACGTAGTTTTAATTTCTTTGAATATTTAATCTGTCTCCCCAATCTTCCATCAACAAAGCAGTCTTGTACTTCTCATTTTGATTAATTAGCTAATAGCAGCTACCTTTGGTTTCAATGATAATATATATAACTTGACGAAAAGAAAAAAATATATATTGGCTATTGCCTTATTCGGTATAATTAATGAACTTAATGAACGGCAACTTAAATATGTTTCGGCAGCGGTGAACAACGTGTCTTAAGTACTAATTGATCCTACTTATCTTAGTCAAAACTGTAATATTGAAAAGAAAAAAAATCTTTGGTAGACTATCGTTCTTTTAAGTCTATTCTAGAATCCCATGTACCCCCATGGATGGTGTGGGCCTCCCTCCTTCCATTCGGGTCCACACTTTGGGCACGTCTTGATCGTGTATCCCATACGTCCACAGCGAAAACAGTAGGTTGTCGATGGTGCCCTACAATCCCTATGCCTATGGTTCGCTGCCCCGCATCGCCAACATCCGTTTTGTCGGTCTGTCAGTTGAGCCGTACCTGGCCTCGTGGGTGTTGCCGGCAGCACTTGCTTGGGCCTGTCGGTTCCCGGGTTGATTCCCGTGGTGTTGTTCTGCCTTAGGCGAGCTCTTCCTCTGGGTTGAATTTGTATTGGTGGCGGCAGTTCCCACATCGTTTCTCTTTTCGGCATTTCTATGGGGTTCATTTTAAACTCCATTGGCTTTTTGCCCTCTCTGTTGGTCGTAGGGGGTGCTTCCTTCGGCAGCATTGGTGGTTCCTGGGTCTTTCTGGCCTCTTCTTCTCTCTCTCGACGTAATCTAACTATGCCTGCCCAGTGGATTCTGTTAAACTCCAAAGTCTTCTCGTCCTTTTCTTTCTGACGTTTCTTCCTTTCTTCTTCCTGCAGCGTCTTTTCGATATCTTGTTGTTGCGGTAGCGCTGTATTGGATGTCGGCAGCGTTAGGGTAGTTGCCGGCAGCGGTGTTTGTTCTGTCCCTTTTATTGGGTCGGTGTTGGCCTCAGGTGGAGTTATCTTGGTGGATTTTAATTCTAATATTTCCATGGCTTCTCCTAGTGAGAAGCCCGAGGTGTTTATTGATGCCTCCCCTCGTTCCGACTCCGGCAGCTCATCTGCTGACACATATTCTGAGTCGGTATCCTTTTCTCCATCTTCTTCCCCTGTCTCAACTTCCTCCTGGTGCTTATTTTGTGCCGGTAGTATGAGGCACTTGCGCCAGGTCTGTGTCGCTACCGAACGTTTCGTGGTGGTCATCATGTTGTCTTGCAGGTAGTCCCGCAACAATTTCTTAATCGGCTCCTTATTTTCTTCTGCGTGGCTCCTTCGCAGGAGCTCTGCTAACTCTTGCTCTATTGCTGACATCTTCTCGTTCTATGCTGTGAACAACCCCCTAACGTTGCAATTTCCGTTCATTATCGCTTACTAACTTTGTGGTTGTGGTAGATATGCCTTTATGTCTGATATATGGGCTTTCCCTGCATTTTTATTCTCTAACGTTTTCAATATATATACCGAAGGTGATAACTTCGATGTTATCTTAAACGGACCTCCATACTTAGGTATCAATTTAGCTGCACGTTTGTTCACTGCTGACGACTGAACCCTTTGTCTCTTTAACACTAGATCCCCCACGCGAAATTGAATGTCCCTACGTCTGAGATTATAATAATGTGACTGCGTTTGATATGCCTGTTCTAAATTTTCGCTGACCCAAGTTCGTAACGTCGCTAATTGGGTCATCCTATTTTTCCAAGGGTCTATCGGCGCGCTTTCCGGTTCGACCTCTGGTTCGGCAGCAGTTCTTACGCATTTCATCGGTTGTGGTTCTCGCCCGAAGTTTAAAAATGCTGGGGATGCTCGCAAAACGGAATGATATGCTGTATTATACGCAAAACGAAGATTAGCCAAATTTTGATCCCATTCTCTGTGGTCATTTCCTACGTAAGAAACTATCATAGTCTTTAGAATTCGGTTCACTCTCTCTACTGGGTTAGCCTGCGGATGGTATGGGGGCGTTGTTGTTAGTTTTATACCGTATATTTTCGATATTTCTTGGATGTCTTTGTTTACAAATTCTGTGCCATTGTCAGTCAGTATAACGTCTGGTGTACCCCACCTTGAGAAGACTAATTCCTCTAATGCCTCTGAAATTTTTACCCCTGTCGCGCGTCGAAGGGCTTTACACTCTACCCATTTCGTGAATAGATCCTGGATCACCAGGAGGTAGGAGTTTCCGGATTTACTACGAGGGAGTGGGCCCATAATATCTGCTGCTACTACTGACCATGGTATGTCTACCCGGCGCCTCCCCATCAATCCCGAAGGTAGTGTTTGATCTACCTTCGTTTGTTGGCACACGGGACAGCGTCTTACGTACTCTACTATCGTCCGGTACATTCCTGGCCAGTAGTATCTCTTCGCGATTCTATGGTATGTCTTTTCTATACCTAAATGCCCTGATTGTTCATTATCATGTCCCTCTTGTAATATTTCCGTTCTCCTTTCCTCGGGGATCACCATTTTCCATTCATCTTGATCTTTCCCTAATAATTCCGATACTAAGGGGTCAGTTCTGCGATAATACAATTTGTCTTCTCGTATGGACCAGTCTCTATTATTTTCTGGATTTTTCTTTACGGCTGACATTTTCTCCGTATACCACTTTGTACGTACGGCAGCTAACAATGGTACAGTATCTGTATTTTTGTCCCCATCTTCGTACATCCGTGACAACGCGTCCGGCACTCTATTTAATGCTCCCTGACGATACACAATATCGAAGTCATATTCGAGAAGTTGTAATGCCCATCGGGCTAATCTGCCTGAGGGGTTTTTCAAATTCTTTAGCCAACGTAAACTATTATGATCTGTAATTACTGTAAACCTGTATCCCTCTAAATATGGTCTGTACTTCTGTACTGCCCATACTATTGCTAGACATTCCAGTTCTGTTGTGGAATACTTTCTCTCCGGTACTGTGAGAGACCTACTCGCGAATGCTATTACCCTCTCTAGCCCATCTATCTCTTGTGCTAGTACTGCTCCTAGCCCTACTGTGCTCGCGTCTGTTTGTAGCGTAAACGGCAATTCAAAATTTGGGCAGGCTAAGGTAGGTGCTGTCGCGATGTATTCCCGTAAGGTTGTGAAGGCAGCTTGTTGGCTGTCCCCCCATTCCCATTTACTTGTTTTTCGTAGTAATATATTTAACGGTTCGGCAGCGGTGGCGAAACCCGGTATGAACCTCCTGTACCAGGATGCCATTCCTAGGAATCTCCTCAGTTGCTTTACGTTTTTCGGTTCCGGATATTTTAATATTGGTTTTATCTTTTCCGAATCTACCTTTAGCCCTTCCCTGCTGACTACAAATCCCAAATACCGTACTTCCTCGCGGCAGAATTCACATTTGTCTGGGTTTATCATTAGGCCTGCTTCTCTTATTTTCCTTAGCACACGTTCCAACCATTCTAGGTGTTCGTCAAATGTTTTTGTTATTACAATTATATCGTCTAGGTAAGCGAATGCATGTGGTTCCATTTCTGGACCGATTAGCTTATCTAGCAATCGTTGGAATGTGGCTGGTGCTCCGGTGAGCCCGTACGGCATACGACGAAAGTGAAATAATCCTTTGCCCGGCACCGTGAATGCAGTAATTTCGCGGCTTTTCTCTTCTAACGGTATTTGGAAATATGCCTGACTGAGATCGATGGTTGAGATATACCTAGCTGATCTTAATTTGTCTAATATATGTGTCATCAACGGCAGCGGATATGCATCCTTCCTTGAAACCTCATTAACTTTTCGAAAATCTAAGCAGAATCTATATTTCCCATTAGGTTTCTTTACCATTACTATTGGACTTGACCAACCACTATTTGACGGTTCTATTATACCGTCTGCTAACAAAGTATCAATTTCTTTATAAATTGCCTCCTGTACTTTAGGTGAGACTGCATAATACCTTTGTTTGATGGGCGGGTGGTCTCCCACGTCAATTTTATGACTGGTCAAATCTGTTATTCCGTTGATATTTTTAAATTTTGCCAACGAGGTTTCTAGGAATTTCTCTAACCGTGATTTTTCCTTTTCCTCCAATAATTGTAATCCACAACAGACTGGTTCGCTACAGTTTTTACTAAATGAGAATCTTTTCTCCGGCAACGATGCAAAATACCATTCCGCATTATGATATTCCGCGACAATCCCGAATTTAACTATCGCGTCTATGCCCAGTAGGAAAGGTGTGACTAAATTTTCCAAAATTCTCGCGATTATTCTAATTTTTCTATCGTGTATGCGAAGCGAGAATGTAGCCGTTTCCAATGCGCGGTCTAATGCACCATTTGCTAACATGAAATAGTACGGTTCTTCAGAATTCTTTATTTTATCGGCAGCGATGTTTAGTTGTCTAATTAATTCTTTACTTGCGAGAGTCACTGTTGAGCCTGAATCTATTAACGCGAGAACCTTATTTTTCCCTATATATGCATCTATTGTCAATAATGGTGTCTTTCTAATATTACTGTGTGTATCTGTTTTAACGCGGGCCGATATTATTTCTGTCGGAACCTCTCCGACCCGGTGAAGTGGTTCCCCTTCCCATTTCCCGTCGTTCCCCTATCGCACCGTCTGCATTGTCTTAGTGTAACTCCTGGGGCCCCGCATCGGAAGCAATGTATTTTTCTTTCTTCGCGGCAGTCTCGCGATCTATGTCCCTTTTTTCTACAATTCCAACATTCGAGGTCATCGTCGTTGCGTTTGTCTGCGCTCGTTGCGGTGCCTCGAGGTTGATATCGTGTATCATTTTCTGATTGTCGCGGTGGGAACCTATACTGATCGTAGTTTCTTCGCGGATTATCGGCAGCGTGTATGATGTTCGCGCATTGTTCGTTACGCCCCTTATCTTTTAGTTTTCGGTTTGATCGCGATTGGACATGGGAAGTTCTCTGTAGATCATCTGAGCTATCTGTATCTGAATCCTGAACGTACGCGGATGTATTTTTCAATTTCGCGTATTTCTTCGGGTCGTACGCGAAATCGGCGTTAACCATTTCCGATGGTTTGAGGTTACGTCTTTTTGTTCCGTCCGTTCGTCTTTCTGCGTCTATTAATTGATTTTCTAATTCTTTTAATGTTCTCACTGACCTATAATCTACGACTTTCTGTAATTTAGGCTTCGCGCCCCAATAAACCGTTCTGATTTTCTTTTCTTCTGACCATTGTTTGCGCATTCTCTTAAATATTGCTCTCATTATTACTAGATATGCTCGAATTGGTTCGTCTTCCCCCTGTACTCTATCTTTCGCGTTTCTCTCTAAGTTTTCGCTATATTCCGGATCTCCGAAAAATCTACGGCATTCTTTCTTGAATGTTTCCCAATCGTCCCATTCATCTTCATTTGTTTCGTACCATCGAGCGGCAACTCCTTCTAAACAAACCGGCAGGCAGCGTAATAGATCTGATTCTAAGATGTTCGTAAATCGACGTTGTTCTGCAATACGTTCGAGGAATGTTTCGTGGTCTTCCCCGGTTTCTCCCGAGAATTTAATACGCCACTTCCTCATAATTTCGGAGACCGTTGTCCCCCTACAACGTAGTGATCCGCTTGTTATTGTTACCGCTGGCGTTGTGGATTTTATTTTCGCGCCTTGCTTTGTATCGCGTGTGGGAACTTTTAGCGTTACGGCATCTACGGGTTGTTGTTTTAAATCCGTTTTCGGTTCTCGTTTAAGATTATCTAAATCACTTCCGAATTCTCCGTCTGTTGTTCCCCCTTCCGCTTCTTCGTATCTTTCGCTATGTGTGGACCTATTGTCCCCTTCGTCCCTCTGAATAACTAACGGATCCGCCATTGTTTGCGTTTGAATTGACGAAAGTTGTTTTCCCGCTCGTCGTAATGAGTGTTCTTTCTTTTCGATAATAACCCGGAGCTCTAAATGTTTATGATAGGGTCGGGTGACTGTATGCGGTGACTCTACCTAATCCCCTTGACGGTCGTGAGCTATTGTCTAAATCCGGCAACTCGAGCTAGACTTGAATGTAAACAAAAAGCGAAAAAAAACTACCTTCTCTCTTCGCTTCGTCTCGCTTGGCTACACTTCAGAATTTCTAATTTTCGATATTCAATATTAAATTTCCGTTTTCCGGCAATCCCAGCAATTCTCTTTTCTTAGTTTCTTAAAATTGAACAATATTCTTTATCGGCAATCTACTAAAACGACACTCCCTGGACAATCTTCCACCACCACATATATACATTGTGCCTTTAATACATGTTATGAATAACTATGGCATCTAATAAATTGAATTTTCAATTGGTTAGCGGTCTAACTGTTTGTCTCGCTAGGGATCAGTCTACCCTTCGGCTTTACGCCAGTGGATTCCTAAATCTCCGGCAAGACTAATAAGTTTTCCGCCATATCCAATTGAATATTCTCATAACAAAAAAATTATTCAAATATCAATATACATATAACATATAAATTTTTATACTGCTGCGAGGCTCTGCGCTTATCTTATTTTTATCGCAAAATTTTGTAATATGAATATTCAAGCGACCTGTATGTGCGAGCCGCGAGCGTTTCGCCGAATTCACGTCAATTTTGTTTTTCCTATTTTTCTCTCTCTTATCAATCCTGTCTGATCTCTATATTTGCCAGCAAAATTCGACAAAAATTAGGTTTTATGTCCTCTTCAATTATTATAGGACTCTACTGTTCGGGCGCCAGTTTATCACGCGGCTTTTCCCTACGGTCTTAGAAAACGCGAAGGGACGAGCCACTGCGGGAGTTTATAGGCTAATCGCCGAGCTGAATTCTGCCGTGTGGAATTCAGTTCCCCCGAGATAAAAGTAACGCGTCTTCGAGTTGTCCAGCAACGAAACGAATCTCACGAACTGTAATTTCGGGCGCCAGGCATCGACGATGCCACTTCATACAATACGTTCGCCGGAGGTTCTCGAATTTGCGTCCACGACAAGTTGAATAGCTCTGACGGGTCCAGGTTTAATATAGGATCAGACAAGAGTTTTCCCCACGGCGGGAAAGGTGTTTTGAAATGAGCGACACGTGGCAAGTAGGCAATAATACTATTGTAAATTTATTGGAAGCAACTATGGAGAATTCGGTTAGGCTGCCGAGTATTTGGTCGACAACCGTACCCGAACGTGGTTTCACAGAAAGTACTTTGGATAGAACATTGAAACGATGTGTAATTTTACGCGGGCATGACCGGCAGCCGGCCGGCATGGAACGGGTTCGCTCTTTCAATATGGCCGCGTCGGGATCGGTACTATGCCGGATGAACGGGCTACCAGGTAGCGAACAAAGTACGAATACCGATCCCCGATGGAATACGCGTGAGAGTAGAAATAATCAGAAAAATGTCGACGGCAGCTATGAGGATGATACGCCGAAGACTAGTCGCGATAGAGTTGACTTTACAATGATCCTCGTGACTGTGCGCGGCGCGTGTTATGGCGGAAATTCCGACAGCACGTGGTGGTTCGGCGGACGGTCGCAATTCGCACTCACTGGAAACTCGCTAGAGGAGGCCAGAAGGGCACACAAAATACGCGGTCGCTCTCGCGACAACTACGTAAAATACACAAAATACGACGCTAATCTGCAGCTCGAGCCTCGTTGAACACTCGCGAATTATCTCGATATTTCTCGCGTACAATAGAGATATTCTTTAAATGTGACCTGATTGGCACTTACCACCGGCAGCGTGGAACGGTTCGCCTAGCTGATTACGGCAGCGTACAAACTATACTTTTCCGCAGCACACGCGGTTACAATAATGGCGGTGGTAATACGACTTATCGTTACAAGATCCTACGCAGCAGTGATTCAACGATCGGCATGTCGCGAGGATGCGGAAGCGAACGGTCGCTCCTCTCCCCCTAATTCTTTAGCCCACCAATTACTGTCGCTCGCGGTGTCGCCACCTCTCAGGACCGGCACTCGACAGGGGGGCTCCCGACCGGCCGATTCCCCGATTTCCGTAACGACGTCCTATTGGCCGCCGAGAATGCCGGAAGGCATTCCAGGATTCCTTCAGCCGCTCCTGCGGGGACCATGTTGCAGGGCGAGACGTCGACGGGACGAATTTTGATGTTCTCCGTGGTCCCTTAGTCTCTCGTCGGCGCCTCCAGGTTGATTGGCCTGAGCTGTTGGTCCATTTGTTTTCCTTCGAAGTTGTTTACACCAATGAGTGTTCGGGCATTCCGAGTCCAGTTTTGCGGCAACAGCATTGGTTCTCCTCTATTTTGGTAGCGAATGATAGTCGGGCTCCCTGAGCCCGAGCTACGGTCCTGAAATATTACGTCGGGCCAATAGGCGCGACGTCCGTTTGTGTACAGTTTACAATCTTACACTTCAGGACTTTCCAGTGGGAGCGCTTACTGCTGCTTTTGTACGCATTTTTCCTGCTAAAGGGTGATCCGGTCCTTTCGAACTCTCTTAAAGATTAATATCTTAATTTGGGAGGGACGTGGTTAATTTGCCACGTCACAGGCACAAAGATTCATCGATTCTTGCATAAACTCGATTATATCGTTTAATTTCATGGCAATTCCTGGTTTCTGCGACATATTCGCGTATTTGCATACAAATGCATCGATTTTTCACGCAAAACAACGAATCGGTACAGAAACAGACGTGTGGCACAAAGATTCATCGATTCTTGCATAAACTCGATTATATCGCTTAATTTCATGGCAATTCCTGGTTTCTGCGACATATTCGCGTATTTGCATACAAATGCATCGATTTTTCACGCAAAACAACGAATCGGTACAGAAACAGACGTGTGGCACAAAGATTCATCGATTCTTGCATAAACTCGATTATATCGCTTAATTTCATGGCAATTCCTGGTTTCTGCGACATATTCGCGTATTTGCATACAAATGCATCGATTTTTCACGCAAAACAACGAATCGGTACAGAAACAGACGTGTGGCACAAAGATTCATCGATTCTTGCATAATCTCGATTATATCGCTTAATTTCATGGCAATTCCTGGTTTCTGCGACATATTCGCGTATTTGCATACAAACGCATCGATTTTTCACGCAAAACAACGAATCGGTACAGAAACAGACGTGTGGCACAAAGATTCATCGATTCTTGCATAAACTCGATTATATCGCTTAATTTCATGGCAATTCCTGGCTTCTGCGACATATTCGCGTGTTTGCATACAAATGCATCGATTTTTCACGCAAAACAACGAATCGGTACAGAAACAAACGTGTGGCACAAAGATTCATCGATTCTTGCATAAACTCGATTATATCGTTTAATTTCATGGCAATTCCTGGTTTCTGCGACATATTCGCGTATTTGCATACAAATGCATCGATTTTTCAAGCAAAACAACGAATCGGTACAGAAACTGACGTGTGGCACAAAGATTCATCGATTCTTGCATAAACTCGATTATATCGCTTAATTTCATGGCAGTTGCGGGTTTCTGCGACATGTTCGCGTATTTGCATACAAACGCATCGATTTTGCACGCAAAACAACGAATCGGTACAGAAACAAACGTGTGGCACAAAGATTCATCGATTCTTGCATAAACTCGATTATATCGCTTAATTTCATGGCAATTCCTGGTTTCTGCGACATATTCGCGTATTTGCATACAAATGCATCGATTTTTCACGCAAAACAACGAATCGGTACAGAAACAGACGTGTGGCACAAAGATTCATCGATTCTTGCATAAACTCGATTATATCGCTTAATTTCATGGCAATTCCTGGTTTCTGCGACATATTCGCGTATTTGGATACAAATGCATCGATTTTTCACGCAAAACAACGAATCGGTACAGAAACAGACGTGTGGCACAAAGATTCATCGATTCTTGCATAAACTCGATTATATCGCTTAATTTCATGGCAATTCCTGGTTTCTGCGACATATTCGCGTGTTTGCATACAAATGCATCGATTTTTCACGCAAAACAACGAATCGGTCCAGAAACAGACGTGTGGCGCAAAGATTCATCGATTCTTGCATAAACTCGATCATATCGCTTAATTTCATGGCAATTCCTGGTTTCTGCGACATATTCGCGTATTTGCATACAAATGCATCGATTTTTCACGCAAAACAACGAATCGGTACAGAAACAGACGTGTGGCACAAAGATTCATCGATTCTTGCATAATCTCGATTATATCGCTTAATTTCATGGCAATTCCTGGTTTCTGCAACATATTCGCGTATTTGCATACAAATGCATCGATTTTTCAAGCAAAACAACGAATCGGTACAGAAACTGACGTGTGGCACAAAGATTCATCGATTCTTGCATAAACTCGATTATATCGCTTAATTTCATGGCAATTCCTGGTTTCTGCGACATATTCGCGTATTTGCATACAAATGCATCGATTTTTCACGCAAAACAACGAATCGGTACAGAAACAGACGTGTGGCACAAAGATTCATCGATTCTTGTATAAACTCGATTATATCGCTTAATTTCATGGCAATTCCTGGTTTCTGCGACATATTCGCGTATTTGCATACAAATGCATCGATTTTTCACGCAAAACAACGAATCGGTACAGAAACAGACGTGTGGCACAAAGATTCATCGATTCTTGTATAAACTCGATTATATCGCTTAATTTCATGGCAATTCCTGGTTTCTGCGACATATTCGCGTGTTTGCATACAAATGCATCGTTTTTTCACGCAAAACAACGAATCGGTACAGAAACAAACGTATGGCACAAAGATTCATCGATTCTTGCATAAACTCGATTATATCGTTTAATTTCATGGCAATTCCTGGTTTCTGCGACATATTCGCGTATTTGCATACAAATGCATCGATTTTTCACGCAAAACAACGAATCGGTACAGAAACAGACGTGTGGCACAAAGATTCATCGATTCTTGCATAAACTCGATTATATCGCTTAATTTCATGGCAATTCCTGGTTTCTGCGACATATTCGCGTATTTGGATACAAATGCATCGATTTTTCACGCAAAACAACGAATCGGTACAGAAACAGACGTGTGGCACAAAGATTCATCGATTCTTGCATAAACTCGATCATATCGCTTAATTTCATGGCAATTCCTGGTTTCTGCGACATATTCGCGTATTTGCATACAAATGCATCGATTTTTCACGCAAAACAACGAATCGGTACAGAAACAGACGTGTGGCACAAAGATTCATCGATTCTTGCATAATCTCGATTATATCGCTTAATTTCATGGCAATTCCTGGTTTCTGCGACATATTCGCGTATTTGCATACAAACGCATCGATTTTTCACGCAAAACAACGAATCGGTACAGAAACAGACGTGTGGCACAAAGATTCATCGATTCTTGCATAATCTCGATTATATCGCTTAATTTCATGGCAATTCCTGGTTTCTGCGACATATTCGCGTATTTGCATACAAACGCATCGATTTTTCACGCAAAACATCGAATCGGTACAGAAACAGACGTGTGGCACAAAGATTCATCGATTCTTGCATAAACTCGATTATATCGCTTAATTTCATGGCAATTCCTGGTTTCTGCGACATATTCGCGTGTTTGCATACAAATGCATCGATTTTTCACGCAAAACAACGAATCGGTACAGAAACAGACGTGTGGCACAAAGATTCATCGATTCTTGCATAAACTCGATTATATCGCTTAATTTCATGGCAATTCCTGGTTTCTGCGACATATTCGCGTATTTGCATACAAATGCATCGATTTTTCACGCAAAACAACGAATCGGTACAGAAACAGACGTGTGGCACAAAGATTCATCGATTCTTGCATAATCTCGATTATATCGCTTAATTTCATGGCAATTCCTGGTTTCTGCGACATATTCGCGTGTTTGCATACAAATGCATCGATTTTTCACGCAAAACAACGAATCGGTACAGAAACAAACGTGTGGCACAAAGATTCATCGATTCTTGCATAAACTCGATTATATCGTTTAATTTCATGGCAATTCCTGGTTTCTGCGACATATTCGCGTATTTGCATACAAATGCATCGATTTTTCAAGCAAAACAACGAATCGGTACAGAAACTGACGTGTGGCACAAAGATTCATCGATTCTTGCATAAACTCGATTATATCGCTTAATTTCATGGCAGTTGCGGGTTTCTGCGACATGTTCGCGTATTTGCATACAAACGCATCGATTTTGCACGCAAAACAACGAATCGGTACAGAAACAAACGTGTGGCACAAAAATTCATCGATTCTTGCATAAACTCGATTATATCGCTTAATTTCATGGCAATTCCTGGTTTCTGCGACATATTCGCGTATTTGCATACAAACGCATCGATTTTTCACGCAAAACATCGAATCGGTACAGAAACAGACGTGTGGCACGAAGATTCATCGATTCTTGCATAAACTCGATTATATCGCTTAATTTCATGGCAATTCCTGGCTTCTGCGACATATTCGCGTGTTTGCATACAAATGCATCGATTTTTCACGCAAAACAACGAATCGGTACAGAAACAAACGTGTGGCACAAAGATTCATCGATTCTTGCATAAACTCGATTATATCGTTTAATTTCATGGCAATTCCTGGTTTCTGCGACATATTCGCGTATTTGCATACAAATGCATCGATTTTTCAAGCAAAACAACGAATCGGTACAGAAACAGACGTGTGGCACAAAGATTCATCGATTCTTGCATAAACTCGATTATATCGCTTAATTTCATGGCAATTGCGGGTTTCTGCGACATGTTCGCGTATTTGCATACAAACGCATCGATTTTGCACGCAAAACAACGAATCGGTACAGAAACAGACGTGTGGCACAAAGATTCATCGATTCTTGCATAAACTCGATTATATCGCTTAATTTCATGGCAATTCCTGGTTTCTGCGACATATTCGCGTATTTGCATACAAACGCATCGATTTTTCACGCAAAACATCGAATCGGTACAGAAACAGACGTGTGGCACGAAGATTCATCGATTCTTGCATAAACTCGATTATATCGCTTAATTTCATGGCAATTCCTGGTTTCTGCAACATATTCGCGTATTTGCATACAAATGCATCGATTTTTCAAGCAAAACAACGAATCGGTACAGAAACTGACGTGTGGCACAAAGATTCATCGATTCTTGCATAAACTCGATTATATCGCTTAATTTCATGGCAATTCCTGGTTTCTGTGACATATTCGCGTATTTGCATACAAATGCATCGATTTTTCACGCAAAACAACGAATCGGTACAGAAACAGACGTGTGGCTCAAAGATTCATCGATTCTTGCATAAACTCGATTATATCGTTTAATTTCATGGCAATGCCTGGTTTCTGCGACATATTCGCGTATTTGCATACAAATGCATCGATTTTTCAAGCAAAACAACGAATCGGTACAGAAACTGACGTGTGGCACAAAGATTCATCGATTCTTGCATAAACTCGATTATATCGCTTAATTTCATGGCAGTTGCGGGTTTCTGCGACATGTTCGCGTATTTGCATACAAACGCATCGATTTTGCACGCAAAACAACGAATCGGTACAGAAACAGACGTGTGGCACAAAGATTCATCGATTCTTGCATAAACTCGATTATATCGCTTAATTTCATGGCAATTCCTGGTTTCTGCGACATATTCGCGTATTTGCATACAAACGCATCGATTTTTCACGCAAAACATCGAATCGGTACAGAAACAGACGTGTGGCACGAAGATTCATCGATTCTTGCATAAACTCGATTATATCGCTTAATTTCATGGCAATTCCTGGTTTCTGCAACATATTCGCGTATTTGCATACAAATGCATCGATTTTTCAAGCAAAACAACGAATCGGTACAGAAACTGACGTGTGGCACAAAGATTCATCGATTCTTGCATAAACTCGATTATATCGCTTAATTTCATGGCAATTCCTGGTTTCTGCGACATATTCGCGTATTTGCATACAAATGCATCGATTTTTCACGCAAAACAACGAATCGGTACAGAAACAGACGTGTGGCTCAAAGATTCATCGATTCTTGTATAAACTCGATTATATCGCTTAATTTCATGGCAATTCCTGGTTTCTGCGACATATTCGCGTATTTGCATACAAATGCATCGATTTTTCACGCAAAACAACGAATCGGTACAGAAACAGACGTGTGGCACAAAGATTCATCGATTCTTGTATAAACTCGATTATATCGCTTAATTTCATGGCAATTCCTGGTTTCTGCGACATATTCGCGTGTTTGCATACAAATGCATCGTTTTTTCACGCAAAACAACGAATCGGTACAGAAACAAACGTATGGCACAAAGATTCATCGATTCTTGCATAAACTCGATTATATCGTTTAATTTCATGGCAATTCCTGGTTTCTGCGACATATTCGCGTATTTGCATACAAATGCATCGATTTTTCACGCAAAACAACGAATCGGTACAGAAACAGACGTGTGGCACAAAGATTCATCGATTCTTGCATAAACTCGATTATATCGCTTAATTTCATGGCAATTCCTGGTTTCTGCGACATATTCGCGTATTTGCATACAAATGCATCGATTTTTCACGCAAAACAACGAATCGGTACAGAAACAGACGTGTGGCACAAAGATTCATCGATTCTTGCATAAACTCGATTATATCGCTTAATTTCATGGCAATTCCTGGTTTCTGCGACATATTCGCGTGTTTGCATACAAATGCATCGATTTTTCACGCAAAACAACGAATCGGTCCAGAAACAGACGTGTGGCACAAAGATTCATCGATTCTTGCATAAACTCGATCATATCGCTTAATTTCATGGCAATTCCTGGTTTCTGCGACATATTCGCGTATTTGCATACAAATGCATCGATTTTTTCACGCAAACAACGAATCGGTACAGAAACAGACGTGTGGCACAAAGATTCATCGATTCTTGCATAATCTCGATTATATCGCTTAATTTCATGGCAATTCCTGGTTTCTGCGACATATTCGCGTATTTGCATACAAACGCATCGATTTTTCACGCAAAACATCGAATCGGTACAGAAACAGACGTGTGGCACAAAGATTCATCGATTCTTGCATAAACTCGATTATATCGCTTAATTTCATGGCAATTCCTGGTTTCTGCGACATATTCGCGTGTTTGCATACAAATACATCGATTTTTCACGCAAAACAACGAATCGGTACAGAAACAAACGTGTGGCACAAAGATTCATCGATTCTTGCATAAACTCGATTATATCGTTTAATTTCATGGCAATTCTGGTTTCTGCGACATATTCGTGTATTTGCATACAATGCATCGATTTTTCAAGCAAAACAACGAATCGGTACAGAAACTGACGTGTGGCACAAAGATTCATCGATTCTTGCATAAACTCGATTATATCGCTTAATTTCATGGCAATTCCTGGTTTCTGCGACATATTCGCGTATTTGCATACAAATGCATCGATTTTTCACGCAAAACAACGAATCGGTACAGAAACAGACGTGTGGCACAAAGATTCATCGATTCTTGTATAAACTCGATTATATCGCTTAATTTCATGGCAATTCCTGGTTTCTGCGACATATTCGCGTATTTGCATACAATTGCATCGATTATCACGCAAAACAACGAATCGGTACAGAAACAGACGTGTGGCACAAAGATTCATCGATTCTTGTATAAACTCGATTATATCGCTTAATTTCATGGCAATTCCTGGTTTCTGCGACATATTCGCGTATTTGCATACAAATGCATCGATTTTTCACGCAAAACAACGAATCGGTACAGAAACAGACGTGTGCCACAAAGATTCATCGATTCTTGCATAAACTCGATTATATCGCTTAATTTCATGGCAATTGCGGGTGTCTGCGACATGTTCGCGTATTTGCATACAAATGCATCGATTTTTCACGCAAAACAACGAATCGGTACAGAAACAGACGTGTGGCACAAAGATTCATCGATTCTTGCATAAACTCGATTATATCGTTTATTTCATGGCAATTCCTAGTTTTCTGCGATATATTCGCGTATTTGCATACAAATGCATCGATTTTTCACGCAAAACATCGAATCGGTACTGAAACAGACGTGTGGCACAAAGATTCATCGATTCTTGCATAAACTCGATTATATCGCTTAATTTCATGGCAATTCCTGGTTTCTGCGACATATTCACGTATTTGCATACAAACGCATCGATTTTTCACGCAAAACATCGAATCGGTACAGAAACAGACGTGTGGCACAAACATTCATCGATTCTTGCATAAACTCGATTATATCGCTTAATTTCATGGCAATTCCTGGTTTCTGCGACATATTCGCGTGTTTGCATACAAATGCATCGATTTTTCACGCAAAACAACGAATCGGTACAGAAACAAACGTGTGGCACAAAGATTCATCGATTCTTGCATAAACTCGATTATATCGTTTAATTTCATGGCAATTCCTAGTTTCTGCGATATATTCGCGTATTTGCATACAAATGCATCGATTTTTCACGCAAAAACAACGAATCGGTACTGAAACAGACGTGTGGCACAAAGATTCATCGATTCTTGCATAAACTCGATTATGTCGCTTAATTTGATGGCAATTCCTGGTTTCTGCGACATATTCGCGTATTTGCATACAAATGCATCGATTTTTCATGCAAAACAACGAATCGGTACTGAAACAGACGTGTGGCACAAAGATTCATCGATTCTAGCATAAACTCGATTATATCGCTTAATTTCATGGCAATGCCTGGTTTCTGCGACATATTCGCGTATTTGCATACAAATGCATCGATTTTTCACGCAAAACAACGAATCGGTACAGAAACATACGTGTGGCACAATGATTCATCGATTCTTGCATAAACTCGAATATATCGCTTAATTTCATGGCAATTCCTGGTTTCTGCGACATATTCGCGGATTTGCATACAAACGCATCGATTTTTCACGCAAAACATCGAATCGGTACAGAAACAGACGTGTGGCACAAAGATTCATCGATTCTTGCATAAACTCGATTATATCGTTTAATTTCATGGCAATTCCTGGTTTCTGCGACATATGCGCGTATTTGCATACAAATGCATCGATTTTTCACGCAAAACATCGAATCGGTACAGAAACAGACGTGTGGCACAAAGATTCATCGATTCTTGCATAAACTCGATTATATCGCTTAATTCATGCAATTCCTGGTTTCTGCGACATATTCGCGTATTTGCATACAAACGCATCGATTTTTCACGCAAAACATCGAATCGGTACAGAAACAGACGTGTGGCACAAAGATTCATCGATTCTTGCATAAACTCGATTATATCGCTTAATTTCATGGCTATTCCTGGTTTCTGCGACATATTCGCGTATTTGCATACAAATGCATCGATTTTTCACGCAAAACAACGAATCGGTACAGAAACAAACGTGTGGCACAAAGATTCATCGATTCTTGCATAAACTCGATTATATCGCTTAATTTCATGGCAATTCCTTGTTTCTGCGACATATTCGCGTATTTGCATGCAAATGCATCGATTTTTCACGCAAAACAACGAATCGGTACAGAAACAGACGTGTGGCACAAAGATTCATCGATTCTTGCATAAACTCGATTATATCGCTTAATTTCATGGCAATTCCTGGTTTCTGCGACATATTCGCGTATTTGCATACAAATGCATCGATTTTTCACGCAAAACAACGAATCGGTACAGAAACAGACGTGTGGCACAAAGATTCATCGATTCTTGCATAATCTCGATTATATCGCTTAATTTCATGGCAATTCCTGGTTTCTGCGACATATTCGCGTGTTTGCATACAAATGCATCGATTTTTCACGCAAAACAACGAATCGGTACAGAAACAAACGTGTGGCACAAAGATTCATCGATTCTTGCATAAACTCGATTATATCGTTTAATTTCATGGCAATTCCTGGTTTCTGCGACATATTCGCGTATTTGCATACAAATGCATCGATTTTTCACGCAAAACAACGAATCGGTATAGAAACAAACGTGTGGCACAAAGATTCATCGATTCTTGCATAAACTCGATTATATCGCTTAATTTCATGGCAATTCCTGGTTTCTGCGACATATTCGCGTATTTGCATACAAATGCATCGATTTTTCACGCAAAACAACGAATCGGTACAGAAACATACGTGTGGCACAAAGATTCATCGATTCTTGCATAATCTCGATTATATCGCTTAATTTCATGGCAATTCCTGGTTTCTGCGACATATTCGCGTATTTGCATACAAACGCATCGATTTTTCACGCAAAACATCGAATCGGTACAGAAACAGACGTGTGGCACAAAGATTCATCGATTCTTGCATAAACTCGATTATATCGCTTAATTTCATGGCAATTCCTGGTTTCTGCGACATATTCACGTATTTGCATACAAACGCATCGATTTTTCACGCAAAACATCGAATCGGTACAGAAACAGACGTGTGGCACAAACATTCATCGATTCTTGCATAAACTCGATTATATCGCTTAATTTCATGGCAATTCCTGGTTTCTGCGACATATTCGCGTGTTTGCATACAAATGCATCGATTTTTCACGCAAAACAACGAATCGGGTACAGAAACAAACGTGTGGCACAAAGATTCATCGATTCTTGCATAAACTCGATTATATCGTTTAATTTCATGGCAATTCCTGGTTTCTGCGATATATTCGCGTATTTGCATACAAATGCATCGATTTTTCACGCAAAACAACGAATCGGTACTGAAACAGACGTGTGCACAAAGATTCATCGATTCTTGCTAAACTCGATTATATCGCTTAATTTCATGGCAATTCCTGGTTTCTGCGACATATTCGCGTATTTGCATACAAATGCATCGATTTTTCATGCAAAACAACGAATCGGTACTGAAACAGACGTGTGGCACAAAGATTCATCGATTCTAGCATAAACTCGATTATATCGCTTAATTTCATGGCAATTCCTGGTTTCTGCGACATATTCGCGTATTTGCATACAAATGCATCGATTTTTCACGCAAAACAACGAATCGGTACAGAAACATACGTGTGGCACAAAGATTCATCGATTCTTGCATAAACTCGATTATATCGCTTAATTTCATGGCAATTCCTGGTTTCTGCGACATATTCGCGTATTTGCATACAAACGCATCGATTTTTCACGCAAAACATCGAATCGGTACAGAAACAGACGTATGGCACAAAGATTCATCGATTCTTGCATAAACTCGATTATATCGTTTAATTTCATGGCAATTCCTGGTTTCTGCGACATATTCGCGTATTTGCATACAAATGCATCGATTTTTCACGCAAAACATCGAATCGGTACAGAAACAGACGTGTGGCACAAAGATTCATCGATTCTTGCATAAACTCGATTATATCGCTTAATTCATGGCAATTCCTGGTTTCTGCGACATATTCGCGTATTTGCATACAAACGCATCGATTTTTCACGCAAAACATCGAATCGGTACAGAAACAGACGTGTGGCACAAAGATTCATCGATTCTTGCATAAACTCGATTATATCGCTTAATTTCATGGCAATTCCTGGTTTCTGCGACATATTCGCGTATTTGCATACAAATGCATCGATTTTTCACGCAAAACAACGAATCGGTACAGAAACAAACGTGTGGCACAAAGATTCATCGATTCTTGCATAAACTCGATTATATCGCTTAATTTCATGGCAATCCTGGTTTCTGCGACATATTCGCGTATTTGCATGCAAATGCATCGATTTTTCACGCAAAACAACGAATCGGTACAGAAACAGACGAGTGGGCACAAAGATTCATCGATTCTTGCATAAACTCGATTATATCGCTTAATTTCATGGCAATTCCTGGTTTCTGCGACATATTCGCGTATTTGCATACAAATGCATCGATTTTTCACGCAAAACAACGAATCGGTACAGAAACAGACGTGTGGCACAAAGATTCATCGATTCTTGCATAATCTCGAATATATCGCTTAATTTCATGGCAATTCCTGGTTTCTGCGACATATTCGCGTATTTGCATACAAACGCATCGATTTTTTCACGCAAAACATCGAATCGGTACAGAAACAGACGTGTGGCACAAAGATTCATCGATTCTTGCATAAACTCGATTATATCGTTTAATTTCATGGCAATTCCTGGTTTCTGCGACATATTCGCGTATTTGCATACAAATGCATCGATTTTTCACGCAAAACATCGAATCGGTACAGAAACAGACGTGTGGCACAAAGATTCATCGATTCTTGCATAAACTCGATTATATCGCTTAATTTCATGGCAATTCCTGTTTCTGCGACATATTCGCGTATTTGCATACAAACGCATCGATTTTTCACGCAAAACATCGAATCGGTACAGAAACAGACGTGTGGCACAAAGATTCATCGATTCTTGCATAAACTCGATTATATCGCTTAATTTCATGGCAATTCCTGGTTTCTGCGACATATTCGCGTATTTGCATACAAATGCATCGATTTTTCACGCAAAACAACGAATCGGTACAGAAACAAACGTGTGGCACAAAGATTCATCGATTCTTGCATAAACTCGATTATATCGCTTAATTTCATGGCAATTCCTGGTTTCTGCGACATATTCGCGTATTTGCATGCAAATGCATCGATTTTCACGCAAAACAACGAATCGGTACAGAAACAGAACTGTGGCACAAAGATTCATCGATTCTTGCATAAACTCGATTATATCGCTTAATTTCATGGCAATTCCTGGTTTCTGCGACATATTCGCGTATTTGCATACAAATGCATCGATTTTTCACGCAAAACAACGAATCGGTACAGAAACAGACGTGTGGCACAAAGATTCATCGATTCTTGCATAATCTCGATTATATCGCTTAATTTCATGGCAATTCCTGGTTTCTGCGACATATTCGCGTGTTTGCATACAAATGCATCGATTTTTCACGCAAAACAACGAATCGGTACAGAAACAAACGTGTGGCACAAAGATTCATCGATTCTTGCATAAACTCGATTATATCGTTTAATTTCATGGCAATTCCTGGTTTCTGCGACATATTCGCGTATTTGCATACAAATGCATCGATTTTTCACGCAAAACAACGAATCGGTATAGAAACAAACGTGTGGCACAAAGATTCATCGATTCTTGCATAAACTCGATTATATCGCTTAATTTCATGGCAATTCCTGGTTTCTGCGACATATTCGCGTATTTGCATGCAAATGCATCGATTTTTCACGCAAAACAACGAATCGGTACAGAAACAGACGTGTGGCACAAAGATTCATCGATTCTTGCATAAACTCGATTATATCGCTTAATTTCATGGCAATTGCGGGTTTCTGCGACATATTCGCGTATTTGCATACAAATGCATCGATTTTTCACGCAAAACAACGAATCGGTACAGAAACAGACGTGTGGCACAAAGATTCATCGATTCTTGCATAAACTCGATTATATCGCTTAATTTCATGGCAATTCCTGGTTTCTGCGACATATTCGCGTATTTGCATGCAAATGCATCGATTTTTCACGCAAAACAACGAATCGGTACAGAAACAGACGTGTGGCACAAAGATTCATCGATTCTTGCATAAACTCGATTATATCGCTTAATTTCATGGCAATTCCTGGTTTCTGCGACATATTCGCGTATTTGCATACAAATGCATCGATTTTTCACGCAAAACAACGAATCGGTACAGAAACAGACGTGTGGCACAAAGATTCATCGATTCTTGCATAAACTCGATTATATCGCTTAATTTCATGGCAATTCCTGGTTTCTGCGACATATTCGCGTGTTTGCATACAAATGCATCGATTTTTCACGCAAAACAACGAATCGGTCCAGAAACAGACGTGTGGCACAAAGATTCATCGATTCTTGCATAAACTCGATTATATCGCTTAATTTCATGGCAATTCCTGGTTTCTGCGACATATTCGCGTGTTTCCATACAAATGCATCGATTTTTCACGCAAAAGAACGAATCGGTCCAGAAACAGACGTGTGGCACAATGATTCATCGATTCTTGCATAAACTCGATTATATCGGTTAATTTCATGGCAATTGCGGGTTTCTGCGACATGTTCGCGTATTTGCATACAAACGCATCGATTTTGCACGCAAAACAACGAATCGGTACAGAAACAGACGTATGGCACGAAGATTCATCGATTCTTGCATAAACTCGATTATGTCGCTTAATTTCATGGCAATTGCGGGTTTCTGCGACATATTCGCGTATTTGCATACAAATGCATCGATTTTTCACGCAAAACAACGAATCGGTACAGAAACAGACGTGTGGCACAAAGATTCATCGATTCTTGCATAAACTCGATTATATCGCTTAATTTCATGGCAATTGCGGGTTTCTGCGACATGTTCGCGTATTTGCATACAAACGCATCGATTTTGCACGCAAAACAACGAATCGGTACAGAAACAGACGTATGGCACGAAGATTCATCGATTCTTGCATAAACTCGATTATGTCGCTTAATTTCATGGCAATTCCTGGTTTCTGCGACATATTCACGTATTTGCATACAAACGCATCGATTTTTCACGCAAAACATCGAATCGGTACAGAAACAGACGTGTGGCACAAACATTCATCGATTCTTGCATAAACTCGATTATATCGCTTAATTTCATGGCAATTCCTGGTTTCTGCGACATATTCGCGTGTTTGCATACAAATGCATCGATTTTTCACGCAAAACAACGAATCGGTACAGAAACAAACGTGTGGCACAAAGATTCATCGATTCTTGCATAAACTCGATTATATCGTTTAATTTCATGGCAATTCCTGGTTTCTGCGATATATTCGCGTATTTGCATACAAATGCATCGATTTTTCACGCAAAACAACGAATCGGTACTGAAACAGACGTGTGGCACAAAGATTCATCGATTCTTGCATAAACTCGATTATGTCGCTTAATTTCATGGCAATTCCTGGTTTCTGCGACATATTCGCGTATTTGCATACAAATGCATCGATTTTTCATGCAAAACAACGAATCGGTACTGAAACAGACGTGTGGCACAAAGATTCATCGATTCTAGCATAAACTCGATTATATCGCTTAATTTCATGGCAATTCCTGGTTTCTGCGACATATTCGCGTATTTGCATACAAATGCATCGATTTTTCACGCAAAACAACGAATCGGTACAGAAACATACGTGTGGCACAAAGATTCATCGATTCTTGCATAATCTCGAATATATCGCTTAATTTCATGGCAATTCCTGGTTTCTGCGACATATTCGCGTATTTGCATACAAACGCATCGATTTTTCACGCAAAACATCGAATCGGTACAGAAACAGACGTGTGGCACAAAGATTCATCGATTCTTGCATAAACTCGATTATATCGTTTAATTTCATGGCAATTCCTGGTTTCTGCGACATATTCGCGTATTTGCATACAAATGCATCGATTTTTCACGCAAAACATCGAATCGGTACAGAAACAGACGTGTGGCACAAAGATTCATCGATTCTTGCATAAACTCGATTATATCGCTTAATTTCATGGCAATTCCTGGTTTCTGCGACATATTCGCGTATTTGCATACAAACGCATCGATTTTTCACGCAAAACATCGAATCGGTACAGAAACAGACGTGTGGCACAAAGATTCATCGATTCTTGCATAAACTCGATTATATCGCTTAATTTCATGGCAATTCCTGGTTTCTGCGACATATTCGCGTATTTGCATACAAATGCATCGATTTTTCACGCAAAACAACGAATCGGTACAGAAACAAACGTGTGGCACAAAGATTCATCGATTCTTGCATAAACTCGATTATATCGCTTAATTTCATGGCAATTCCTGGTTTCTGCGACATATTCGCGTATTTGCATGCAAATGCATCGATTTTTCACGCAAAACAACGAATCGGTACAGAAACAGACGTGTGGCACAAAGATTCATCGATTCTTGCATAAACTCGATTATATCGCTTAATTTCATGGCAATTCCTGGTTTCTGCGACATATTCGCGTATTTGCATACAAATGCATCGATTTTTCACGCAAAACAACGAATCGGTACAGAAACAGACGTGTGGCACAAAGATTCATCGATTCTTGCATAATCTCGATTATATCGCTTAATTTCATGGCAATTCCTGGTTTCTGCGACATATTCGCGTGTTTGCATACAAATGCATCGATTTTTCACGCAAAACAACGAATCGGTACAGAAACAAACGTGTGGCACAAAGATTCATCGATTCTTGCATAAACTCGATTATATCGTTTAATTTCATGGCAATTCCTGGTTTCTGCGACATATTCGCGTATTTGCATACAAATGCATCGATTTTTCACGCAAAACAACGAATCGGTACAGAAACAAACGTGTGGCACAAAGATTCATCGATTCTTGCATAAACTCGATTATATCGCTTAATTTCATGGCAATTCCTGGTTTCTGCGACATATTCGCGTATTTGCATGCAAATGCATCGATTTTTCACGCAAAACAACGAATCGGTACAGAAACAGACGTGTGGCACAAAGATTCATCGATTCTTGCATAAACTCGATTATATCGCTTAATTTCATGGCAATTGCGGGTTTCTGCGACATATTCGCGTATTTGCATACAAATGCATCGATTTTTCACGCAAAACAACGAATCGGTACAGAAACAGACGTGTGGCACAAAGATTCATCGATTCTTGCATAAACTCGATTATATCGCTTAATTTCATGGCAATTCCTGGTTTCTGCGACATATTCGCGTATTTGCATGCAAATGCATCGATTTTTCACGCAAAACAACGAATCGGTACAGAAACAGACGTGTGGCACAAAGATTCATCGATTCTTGCATAAACTCGATTATATCGCTTAATTTCATGGCAATTCCTGGTTTCTGCGACATATTCGCGTATTTGCATACAAATGCATCGATTTTTCACGCAAAACAACGAATCGGTACAGAAACAGACGTGTGGCACAAAGATTCATCGATTCTTGCATAAACTCGATTATATCGCTTAATTTCATGGCAATTCCTGGTTTCTGCGACATATTCGCGTGTTTGCATACAAATGCATCGATTTTTCACGCAAAACAACGAATCGGTCCAGAAACAGACGTGTGGCACAAAGATTCATCGATTCTTGCATAAACTCGATTATATCGCTTAATTTCATGGCAATTCCTGGTTTCTGCGACATATTCGCGTGTTTCCATACAAATGCATCGATTTTTCACGCAAAAGAACGAATCGGTCCAGAAACAGACGTGTGGCACAAAGATTCATCGATTCTTGCATAAACTCGATTATATCGCTTAATTTCATGGCAATTGCGGGTTTCTGCGACATATTCGCGTATTTGCATACAAATGCATCGATTTTTCACGCAAAACAACGAATCGGTACAGAAACAGATGTGTGGCACAAACATTCAACGATTCTTGCATAAACTCGATTATATCGCTTAATTTCATGGCAATTGCGGGTTTCTGCGACATGTTCGCGTATTTGCATACAAACGCATCGATTTTGCACGCAAAACAACGAATCGGTACAGAAACAGACGTATGGCACGAAGATTCATCGATTCTTGCATAAACTCGATTATGTCGCTTAATTTCATGGCAATTGCGGGTTTCTGCGACATATTCGCGTATTTGCATACAAATGCATCGATTTTTCACGCAAAACAACGAATCGGTACAGAAACAGACGTGTGGCACAAAGATTCATCGATTCTTGCATAAACTCGATTATATCGCTTAATTTCATGGCAATTGCGGGTTTCTGCGACATGTTCGCGTATTTGCATACAAACGCATCGATTTTGCACGCAAAACAACGAATCGGTACAGAAACAGACGTATGGCACAAAGATTCATCGATTCTTGCATAAACTCGATTATGTCGCTTAATTTCATGGCAATTGCGGGTTTCTGCGACATATTCGCGTATTTGCATACAAATGCATCGATTTTTCACGCAAAACAACGAATCGGTACAGAAACAGACGTGTGGCACAAAGATTCATCGATTCTTGCATAAACTCGATTATATCGCTTAATTTCATGGCAATTCCTGGTTTCTGCGACATATTCGCGAATTTGCATACAAACGCATCGATTTTGCACGCAAAACAACGAATCGGTACAGACACAGACGTATGGCACAAAGATTCATCGATTCTTGCATAAACTCGATTATATCGCTTAATTTCATGGCAATTCCTGGTTTCTGCGACATATTCGCGTATTTGCATACAAATGCATCGATTTTTCACGCAAAACAACGAATCGGTACAGAAACAGACGTGTGGCACAAAGATTCATCGATTCTTGCATAAACTCGATTATATCGCTTAATTTCATGGCAATTCCTGGTTTCTGCGATATATTCGCGTGTTTGCATACAAATGCATCGATTTTTCACGCAAAACAACGAATCGGTACAGAAACAGACGTGTGGCACAAAGATTCATCGATTCTTGCATAAACTCGATTATATCGCTTAATTTCATGGCAATTCCTGGTTTCTGCGACATATTCGCGTGTTTGCATACAAATGCATCGATTTTTCACGCAAAACAACGAATCGGTACAGAAACAGACGTATGGCACGACGATTCATCGATTCTTGCATAAACTCGATTATGTCGCTTAATTTCATGGCAATTGCGGGTTTCTGCGACATATTCGCGTATTTGCATAAAAATGCATCGATTTTTCACGCAAAACAACGAATCGGTACAGAAACAGACGTGTGGCACAAAGATTCATCGATTCTTGCATAAACTCGATTATATCGCTTAATTTCATGGCAATTCCTGGTTTCTGCGACATATTCGCGAATTTGCATACAAACGCATCGATTTTGCACGCAAAACAACGAATCGGTACAGAAACAGACGTGTGGCACAAAGACTCATCGATTCTTGCATAAACTCGATTATATCGCTTAATTTCATGGCAATTCCTGGTTTCTGCGACATATTCGCGTATTTGCATACAAATGCATCGATTTTTCATGCAAAACAACGAATCGGTACAGAAACAGACGTGTGGCACAAAGATTCATCGATTCTTGCATAAACTCGATTATATCGCTTAATTTCATGGCAATGGCGGGTTTCTGCGACATATTCGCGTATTTGCATACAAATGCATCGATTTTTCACGCAAAACAACGAATCGGTACTGAAACAGACGTGTGGCACAAAGATTCATCGATTCTTGCATAAACTCGATTATATCGCTTAATTTCATGGCAATTCCTGGTTTCTGCGACATATTCGCGTGTTTGCATACAAATGCATCGATTTTTCACTCAAAACAACGAATCGGTACAGAAACAGACGTGTGGCACAAAGATTCATCGATTCTTGCATAAACTCGATTATATCGCTTAATTTCATGGCAATTGCGGGTTTCTGCGACATGTTCGCGTATTTGCATACAAACGCATCGATTTTGCACGCAAAAGAACTAATCGGTACAGAAACAGACGTGTGGCACAAAGATTCATCGATTCTTGCATAAACTCGATTATATCGCTTAATTTCATGGCAATTCCTGGTTTCTGCGACATATTCGCGTATTTGCATACAAATGCATCGATTTTTCACGCAAAACAACGAATCGGTACAGAAACAGACGTGTGGCACAAACATTCATCGATTCTTGCATAAACTCGATTATATCGCTTAATTTCATGGCAATTCCTGGTTTCTGCGACATATTCGCGTATTTGCATACAAACGCATCGATTTTTCACGCAAAACATCGAATCGGTACAGAAACAGACGTGTGGCACAAAGATTCATCGATTCTTGCATAAACTCGATTATATCGCTTAATTTCATGGCAATTCCTGCTTTCTGCGACATATTCGCGTGTTTGCATACAAATGCATCGATTTTTCACGCAAAACAACGAATCGGTACAGAAACAAACGTGTGGCACAAAGATTCATCGATTCTTGCATAAACTCGATTATATCGTTTAATTTCATGGCAATTCCTGGTTTCTGCGATATATTCGCGTATTTGCATCCAAATGCATCGATTTTTCACGCAAAACAACGAATCGGTACTGAAACAGACATGTGGCACAAAGATTCATCGATTCTTGCATAAACTCGATTATGTCGCTTAATTTCATGGCAATTCCTGGTTTCTGCGACATATTCGCGTATTTGCAAACAAATGCATCGATTTTTCACGCAAAACAACGAATCGGTACTGAAACAGACGTGTGGCACAAAGATTCATCGATTCTTGCATAAACTCGATTATATCGCTTAATTTCATGGCAATTCCTGGTTTCTGCGACATATTCGCGTATTTGCATGCAAATGCATCGATTTTTCACGCAAAACAACGAATCGGTACAGAAACAGACGTGTGGCACAAAGATTCATCGATTCTTGCATAAACTCGATTATATCGCTTAATTTCATGGCAATTGCGGGTTTCTGCGACATGTTCGCGTATTTGCATACAAACGCATCGATT
The DNA here is from genome assembly GCA_916610235.2 of Lasioglossum morio. Classification (NCBI taxonomy): domain Eukaryota; kingdom Metazoa; phylum Arthropoda; class Insecta; order Hymenoptera; family Halictidae; genus Lasioglossum; species Lasioglossum morio. Next base: position 1,381 of record CAKAJA020000121.1, on the reverse strand, counting down.
TTGCACGCAAAACAACGAATCGGTACAGAAACAGACGTATGGCACAAAGATTCATCGATTCTTGCATAAACTCGATTATATCGCTTAATTTCATGGCAATTGCGGGTTTCTGCGACATATTCGCGTATTTGCATACAAATGCATCGATTTTTCACGCAAAACAACGAATCGGTACAGAAACAGACGTGTGGCACAAAGATTCATCGATTCTTGCATAAACTCGATTATATCGCTTAATTTCATGGCAATTGCGGGTTTCTGCGACATGTTCGCGTATTTGCATACAAACGCATCGATTTTGCACGCAAAACAACGAATCGGTACAGAAACAGACGTATGGCACAAAGATTCATCGATTCTTGCATAAACTCGATTATGTCGCTTAATTTCATGGCAATTGCGGGTTTCTGCGACATATTCGCGTATTTGCATACAAATGCATCGATTTTTCACGCAAAACAACGAATCGGTACAGAAACAGACGTGTGGCACAAAGATTCATCGATTCTTGCATAAACTCGATTATATCGCTTAATTTCATGGCAATTCCTGGTTTCTGCGACATATTCGCGTATTTGCATACAAATGCATCGATTTTTCACGCAAAACAACGAATCGGTACAGAAACAGACGTGTGGCACAAAGATTCATCGATTCTTGCATAAACTCGATTATATCGCTTAATTTCATGGCAATTGCGGGTTTCTGCGACATATTCGCGTATTTGCATACAAATGCATCGATTTTTCACGCAAAACAACGAATCGGTACAGAAACAGACGTGTGGCACAAAGATTCATCGATTCTTGCATAAACTCGATTATATCGCTTAATTTCATGGCAATTCCTGGTTTCTGCGACATATTCGCGAATTTGCATACAAACGCATCGATTTTGCACGCAAAACAACGAATCGGTACAGAAACAGACGTGTGGCACAAAGATTCATCGATTCTTGCATAAACTCGATTATATCGCTTAATTTCATGGCAATTCCTGGTTTCTGCGACATATTCGCGTATTTGCATACAAATGCATCGATTTTTCACGCAAAACAACGAATCGGTACAGAAACAGACGTGTGGCACAAAGATTCATCGATTCTTGCATAAACTCGATTATATCGCTTAATTTCATGGCAATTCCTGGTTTCTGCGACATATTCGCGTGTTTGCATACAAATGCATCGATTTTTCACGCAAAACAACGAATCGGTCCAGAAACAGACGTGTGGCACAAAGATTCATCGATTCTTGCATAAACTCGATTATATCGCTTAATTTCATGGCAATTCCTGGTTTCTGCGACATATTCGCGTGTTGACATACAAATGTATCGATTTTTCACGCAAAAGAACGAATCGGTCCAGAAACAGACGTGT